>OY856409.1:1713880682-1713938182 GCA_963693085.1 Alisma plantago-aquatica | reverse complement strand
TGTGACCCATCCTTCCCCACTGAAAGCATATTTTTTATAGGTTTTTGTATTCAAGTCTATGACAAATACCATGGACATAGATTGTTGGGATAGGGGCTTTGCTGGTATCAATTTTCACAGCAAGATGAGCAAACTTATTTTGTTTTTAGCTCAGTATTAATGTCGAGTTTTTCCAATTTTGTTCCCAATTGTTTCAATGAAATCTTATCTGTATAAAATTGAAGGGAGGCTGGGAATACAAATCACACCACCTTTTGATTTTGTGTGGAAGCTTCCTGTCAGAAGAAGGGTTCCCATGATTGCACAAGGTATGATCTGTATGCCGGCCAAGGCTCGTTTGTTAGAACGTGATAATACTCAACTGCGGGTTGGAGCTATACTAGGTAGTTTTTTTTTGAGATTGATTACTCTGAATTTTTTTTGATAATCGTCACACCAAAAGGATTTCATCATTCAATGTGATGTATCCTATCTCCTTGGATAGAACTTTCACTATAACTGAATGTTTCCTTGGCTTGGTTGCCACTTCATAGGATTGATTTTTGAATCGTTGCTGCCTTATTCATATTTGCCTGCTTTATTGATGGTGCTAGAATTAGTATATCAGAATATGGACAATAAATGGTGGTCTGCCTACAAATTATAGATAATGATTCCTACATAAATTACTTAAAAGCTAAGGAGTATTGTAATGAACTAGACAACTTCAATTTCTTGTGCTTTTTAACGCCTTTACAAGTACATAATATCACCCAACTGTCTTTTTAGATTCATAGCAAGATGTTATTGAATATTAGTGTGTTTTGAGATGTCTGCATTTTTTTATTCAAGGTATGGTTATGAGGATTATGGGGTGTGTATAAGTTTTAAACTCGTGTATAACTATACTTATATAAGGTGCGAGAATGCTATGTCCTATTCCATACCTTGAAGAGCATGCAAACTAGTGAACTATTATCTATGTGTTTTGTCTCTTTTGTGTTCTATAGAGAGATGTGTTTATGTTTCACTGAGTGACATGTGCCTCACTTATGTTTTTTTACTTGTGTGGTTTAGTCCCATATTGCTCATCTCTATTTTTGTATCTCCTCTCTTATCCTATATAAGAAAATGCACTATAAACCTTTTTACTGATCCAATACATTTCTCTTCAATATTCTATATGGTATCGAGAGCAGCCCCCCCCCCCCGCGTGTACATTCCCAACCTAACCCTTTTCCCCCTCATTACCTAAGGCACCCCTCCACTCCTCTCCCGCCCCTACCAGCAACCCCCCTCTCCCACCGCCAACGCCCCCCCTTCCCCTCTCTACCCTTCCAGCGCCGCCCTCTCCTCCTGCTGTCCCTACCCCACCCCACCATATTCCCTGCCCGATCTACCTTCACTTCACCTTCCACCAAACAAATCCACCATTACCTTGCTCATATAACATCCTTCCTCTCTAACTCTACTTCTCTACGCATTTTACGTCTTCGGACAACCATAGCTATTGCACATTGAGAGTCCCCCCGGCTCTTTGGCTTCTTCTGCCTACGTCTCATG
This sequence comes from Alisma plantago-aquatica, assembly GCA_963693085.1. Taxonomy (NCBI): domain Eukaryota; kingdom Viridiplantae; phylum Streptophyta; class Magnoliopsida; order Alismatales; family Alismataceae; genus Alisma; species Alisma plantago-aquatica. The sequence goes on along the minus strand of OY856409.1, from coordinate 1,713,936,640 downwards.
ATGGGATCTTGATTTTCCTCATGACGACGTAGGTTCCTTTATCAGTTACTCTGCTCGTAGCGGGTCTCTTTTGATATGATGTATCAGATCCACAATGATGTTCTATTATCCCATAGCGGGTTGCTTTGGATATGTTGATCTCTGTTGCGGAGTTCTGCTGCTGCTGCACCGACTATCTTTCCTTCTTCTGCTTCAGATATGTTTACTATGGCCTCTGTCGAGTCGCCCCATTCCCTGTGTGTTACCATAGTTAAACTCGACAGCTCCAACTATCATCTTTGGTCGGTCTCCTTTGTCTTGGGTAAACCAAGCATCTGCAAAGACTTTGGCTGATACTAAATCTGAAAAGCCATCTGCTACGCCTTCAACTGAATGGTTTCGCTCAGAGTTTGAGAAATTTTTTCAAGAACGCATGACTCAACTTCCCTCTACGTCTGTCGCTGGATCCTCTGCTTTGCTCGCCTCTCCTTTTGCTGGTAACAACAAATCGTGCATCGGTTTATATGGCCGGTGGCATCAACTTGTTTTCTGCCCTTACTAAAACCACACATATTCCACCTGTTACTGTCGCTGATGGTTCTAAAACTTCTGTTCACGACATCGACACTGTTCCCTTGTCTCGGAAGTTGCATCTAAAATCTGTTTTATACATCTCGAAATTTCATGTTAACTTTCTTTCTTTCAGTAAGACTGTAAAAAAATCTTCAGTGCTTCATTAAATTTGATCATTCTAATTATGTTTTGAAGGATCTCCGCATGAAGACGAGGATTGGTTCGGGCCATGAGGGACTAGACATACTCTACTATCTGGATGGACCACCACAGACGTCTACTCTTCTGTCAACATCAGTAACATGACTCCAGTGGCACTACCGGCTTGCTCATCTCTTTGCAGCAAAGTTGAAACATTTATTTCCTACTTTATCTGAAAAAAATCTCTTTTGTGAATTTTGTCACTTGGGTAAACAAACTCGTTTTGTGTTTCACGCTAAGAAAGATATTGATTCTAAAGCACTTTTTGATGTTCATGCAGATATTTGGGGTCCATGTTCTATTCCTAGTCATTCTGGGGTTAAATACTTTCTAACCTTTATTGATGATTACTCCCGTGCTACGTGGCTGTTTTCACAAAAAGATCGCAGCACGATTTTGGATAATATTAGTGTTTTTTCTTCTTTGAAATACATACACAATTCAGCAAAGCCATTAAAATTTCTACACCAATAATGCTCTTGAATTTATGCAAAAATTGATGACATCTTTTTGTTCTTTCCGTGGCACCCTATACCAAACTACATGTCCCTACACTCCACAACAAAATGGAGTTGCTGAACGCAAAAACCGCCACTTATTAGAGGTTGCTCGCACTTTACTTCTTTATTATAAAGTTCCTCACCGTTTCTGGCATGAGGCTGTTTCTACGGCGTGTTATCTTATCAATTGCATGCCATCTTCTATTTTGCACAAAAAAATCATTACAACATTCTCTTTCCTGATGCTCAACTGTTCTCTATTCCCCCTTGTGTTTTGAGTGTACTTGTTTTGTCAAAAACCTATGCCTGGGGTTAACCAAACTTGATCCTCGTTCCACCAAGTCTATCTTTTCGAGATATTCTAGGATTCAGAAAGGTTATCACTGTTTTGATCCTATATGAAGCAATGGTTTGTGAGTGCGGATGTAGTATTTTTTTGAGAATATGCCTTATTACTCTGATGATGGAGCAACACTCTCCAGTGATGTGTTGGCACCTACACCATTACCTGATGTTGTTGAGATTTTGCCATCTTCTGAACTGCTTGAAGGTCGACTTCTTCAAGTATACAAGCGAAGAAACAAGACCAATACTCCCTCCATGGCCCCTCCACAACCAATTTCTCCTTCTGCGGATGATCATACAACCATTCAGGTAACTTCTGACTTACACCTGCTTATCAGCCAGCGCAAGGGTGTTCGTTCCCGCACGAAACATCCTATTAGTCATTTCTGCTCATCCGCTAATCTGAATAATAGTTTTGCATGCTTCACTTCTACCATCTCTGCTGCCACTATTCCCAAGGCTGCTGCAAAAGCTCTTCGTATTCTTGCATTGGAAACAGGCGATGGAACATGAAATGCAGGCAGACCTTGATCGTAAGACGTGAGAACTTGTGGATCGTCCTCCTTCCTGCCCTACTGTTGGTTGCCGCCATAGTCACAAATTCGGTATTCGGGATACGTACGACTAAGTTGAAAAATTCGGAAATCGGGAATTATGCGGAAAATTCGGATAAAAATCGGTCAACGTACGGTAAAAGTTCGTTCAACTATTCGGAAAAAATTCGGCAAAAAACGGAATATATATATATATATATATATATATATATATATGCACCCACACATATAATGATTGAAAATGACTAAACATCGAACTGATTAACTCAATATTAGAAGAAGGGGAAGAAGTGGGAGCAGCAGGCACAAATCAGGGAAGAAAGGGGGAGAACGGAGGAGAAAGATGGAGCATACATATAGAATGTCGAGGGTTACTACTTTTGGTGTGTCGGGGGATAGAGGAGGAAGGTTGGACGGTTTAGTGGAACCCTACTACAATTAAAAAGGATGTGGAAAAAAAATGTGAAGCAAAAGTACAAAACTGTTTAAAACGGCAAAAAAACGTATTAAACACGTTTAAAACGCAATACGCGAATAAAACACGTTTAAGACGTATTATTCAGTTTTGAGTTTAAAATGGCCGTCATATACGACACGTGAAGCGCGTTTTAAACGCGTTTTTTTCAAAAAAACGGAGTATATTGTGACTATGGTTGCCGCTGGGTCTTCACCATTAGATATCGACCAGACGGTACAATTGAGCGACTGAAAGCTCGTCTTGTATCAAAGGGGCATACACAAATATATGGTGTGGACTATTTTGAAATCTTTTCCCATGTAGCACGTTTAAACTCTGTTAAAATTCTGATTTCTGTTGCTGTCAACAAAGAATATCCCCTATTTTAGTTGGATGTCAAAAATGTGTTTCTTTATGGAGACTTGCAGGAAGAGGTTAAGTGTAGAAACCACCGGGGTTTGTTGCTCAGGGGGAGTCCTCGCAGGTTTGTAAATTGAGAAAGGCCATCTATGACCTAAAATAGAGCCCTCGTGCTTGGTTCGACAAACTTAGTCAGATCTTGGTAACTTTTGGCTTTCGTCGTTCCCACTCAGATCATTCTGTCTTTATCCGCAAAACTGTGACAGGGCTAGTCATTCTTATTGTCTATGTTGATGATATTATCTTATCTGACAGTGATTCCTTGGCCATTCATGCAACTAAAAATTACTTGAATTAACAGTTTGTCACCAAAGATCTTGAAAAGCTGACATATTTTTTAGGCATTGAGGTATCCAGATCGTCTACATGATTGTGATTTTCCCAGCGAAAATATGTCCTTGATCTTTTGTAGGAAACTGGTATGCTTGGCTGTAAACCAGCCAACACCCCTCTTGACCCAAATATGGATTGGGATGATGAAAACTCTCCCCCTTATGCTGATCACCACAAATTCAGAAGGCTTGTTGGTAAGCTTATTTATCTTACTATCATAAGAGCTAACCTCACTGCTGCTGTAGGATTCATCAACATGTATTTTGACAAACCACGAAAGTGTCATTAGGACATTGTGTGTCACGTCCTGCGCTATCTTAAAAGCTCTCCAGGCAAAGACTTATTAATATAAAAAGCACGACCATTGCAATCTCTCTGGTTTTTCAGATTCTAACTATACAGGAAGTTGATTTGATCGTAATTATACATCGGGCTATTGAACATTTGTGGGTGGCAATCTAGTTACCTGGTGAAGCAAAAAAAAGATTGTCGTAGCCAGGTCCAGTGCAAAGGCATAATATCAAGCCATGGCCCACACTGCATGTGAACTTCTGTGGATCCATAGTCTTCTAAAGGAATTTGACATATCCTATTCCAGTCCTATACCGATGTTTTGTGACAACAAGCTTTTATTTTTATTGCGAGCAACCCAACATTTCATGAAAGGACCAAACATATCGAGGTCGATTGCCACTTTGTTTGCGAGACTATTTTTTCTGGTCGTATTTGCACTCCATATCTCAGCACCGAGCAACAAGTAGTGGACATCTTCACCAAAATTCTTTCAAAAGCTCACTTCCAGACTCTAGTAGACAAGCTGGGCATGTTCGACATCTACGCTCCAGCTTGAGGGGGAGTATAGAGATATGTTTATGTTTCACTGAGTGACATGTGCCTAGCATGTGCCTCACTTATGTTTTTTACTTGTGTGGTTTAGTCCCATATTGCTCATCTCTGTTTTTGTATCTCCTCTCTTATCCAAAATGAGAGAATGCACTATAAACCTTTTTACTGATCCAATACATTTATCTTCAATATTCCATTTGTTCTATTTGCTTTTTGGTATCCGTCGAAGATAATAAATCACTCCAAGAACACATCTTTCACTAAACATGCAGAAATTATAGTGTGCATTCGTAGATTGAAAACCTGAGAAAGTTTATGTATAGATGTTGTAGATGTTTTCCACAACGAAATTGTGGAGGTTTGAGATAATATTTTCTATTTTAATTATTTATTTATTGGTTCTACTTCATTTTTACATTGATTTTTGTGGATTGAAAATCAAAGGCTTTATATAATAACCGGAATCTACATTTAAAAAAAATAATGATAAGCATTATGTTGTGGTAGGAACAACATGTGCTTCACAGATATTTATGAAATTCTTTGATCCATAAGAATCATATGCATAGCTGGTAAAATGTGTGGTGATGGTGGGGAGTTCCATCATTCCATCAATTACCATCACCCTTAAAAAATATACAATGCTACCTAACTCTGTACACAAGAGCTAGCATTGCTGATATGCAGTAAGTTTAACAGTTCAGTTTAAGATTCTAATTTTCTTTGATTTTTTTACAAAATCTCAAAAGAAAAAGGTTGCTTGAGATGCTCCTATCTTAGAATCATGAGCTAGTTCAGTAGAGCCATGTCAAGAACAAGAAAGGATGATGTATTGCGTGAGGCAACACTCATGAGCAACAAAAATGATATTTTGTTGTTGCTTGAGAAAGTAGTGATAGAATGAGATTTGGAAGCATATAGTTGAGTGGTGTAATGTTGAGAAAAGTGGTTTAGTCATCTATATCATGCAACAAGATTTAAACAATATAGTGACACTGACCACTGATATTATCAACGACATGCATTTGTAAATGTTGCAGTAGCGCACAACAAAGCCAAACAACTTGTATGAATTTATTGCAATATATACAGTGGACAACATCATGGGCATTGGTTATCAGAACTGAACCGGACCGGCCGGTTGAACCGGTTGAACAGTGAACCGGTCACTCTACCGAGTCGGTTCTCTCCCAAAGTCGGAAATGAAGTCTGACCGGCATCAAACCGGTGAACCGACTGGTTGAACCGGCGAACCGGTCCGGTTTTAGCCCAAGCGGACGGTTCTCTCACTTTACAAGTTAATGTATTTTTAGTGCTAGTTTTTGTTAATAAATATTGAATACAATATAAATGATGGTATACAAATGTCCATGAATATAATAATATATGTTATTTGGTTTGTTTATCAAGTTATTGTGAGCAGTTGTGATATTATTCATGTTTAATAACTTTTGCAGGGATATTTTCTATGAGTATCAAAGACATGTATATATATTTAAATTATTAGTGACATCATGGTGACATCACCAGTTGAATCGGTCAGACCACTGGTTGAACCAGTGAACCGTGAACCAGAGGCCTCACCGGTTCGCTGACCGGTTCGAGTCTGACAACCCTGATCATGGGCAATCCTACATTGGAAATGTTAAATAGCTATAAGCCTGTTGTTTAGATGAAATAGAAATGAACTGAAATTTTGAAGGCTACGTTTCATTAAATTATTAGACACAACTAAAGTTTAGAAAAGCCATAATACTTCAATGAACCTTTCGTGTCACAGTAAATAGAACTATTCATTTCACAGATGCCTAGAGATCTTACAAATATTTCCGGTTTAAAGCATGTGAATGTGAACTTAAACTAAAGTGTTTAGCTGATTGTTAAAGGTAGTTATTTTCCTTCATTTCTTTAATGTGGACTTAGGAACAATATTCTTTAATGAGTGCTCCTCAATTATTACCAAATGACATTGTAATATTTTGACTAATTCCTTAATTAGATTAGAGACAAGTGAAAAAACAGTTTCCAGTATCATCTAGATCATCTCTGATCAGTGAATTTGTTGTTGCAAATCATCTAGATCATCTCTGATCAGTGAAACTATGGTTGTGCAACTGTAACATAATAAATGTATAATTATGGAATTGTCAAAATTCAAAAATATTTCAATTTTTATAGTAGTTAATAATCTTGAATGCTCCTTGTAGACTTGCAGCCACGTTTAGAAGAAAATTTTTGTGGTTGAAGAGTATGCATAGAAGTTGGGAAGGATGTTTAGAAAACTGGCTGTCTCTGTCCATAAATTTTCTGCTCTAGGTATCAATTAGTTCTACAGGTCCGTTCGGAAATGGTGTGTGGTGATGGTAGTCAGATGTGTGATATTGCTCCTTTTCTTTTAATGCTCACATATGTGAAGTCTCGCTTGCAACATATATTATAATCGGCCTCGTCCTAACGTGTTTTTTTTGAAACTCGAGCTATACATGCTTCATATCAAATGGTTTGGGGGATCTGCCCATATGGTAACTTCTATTGCGCTACCTTACCAAACTTATTAACCATTTTGAAAGTATCGCCTAAGAAGGCAATAATATATGTAGAACATCGAGATTCCTGTTACAAAAGTTGTGATGACTGATGGTGAGGACATTAAAGACAATCACTACAAAACTCGAATGCATACAGAAACTGAACAGAAATTGTATATATTTCTTTCTCCATACTTCATCGTAATTTTTTATTTGGCTATGCTATTTTTTAGCAACAAGATAGAAAAAGGGCGAGCAACTAAATCTTTATGTTATAAATCGAAAAACCACCAACATTATCATATTTCAGCTGATACATAAGATGTTTTTCTCTGCGGCTGCAGGGTCTTGTGAACGTGGGTTGATAAGTGTTCTTTGCCATATTCACAAATGCTATCTTAGATAATTTCACTAATGCATGCCAGGACTCAAGTTTAGATCATGTGTGATGCAACCTGCAACGAATGGTCGTGTGCAATCAGTTACAAGTTGGATCGGGGCATTTCATAAACTCGTGGAAGAATTGAGTTCACATCAAGCTATTGTGTTTCATGAATATTCAGAAGAGTTGAAACAGAGTACGTCTATAAGACGACAAGTTGAGAGGCCAGCAACCTCTGCGTGCTACTAGTGAATATGGTTCGTGTGGTAGATACGCTGGCTGTAATCCTACAACGCAGAATTAGTAAAGAATAGAATCAAGTGGTATCTATTCTTATGTTTCTACGACTTAGTCATAAGCATGCATCCCGAGAACAACTATACTACCGGATTGGAGGAAGAAGATAGTGATGTATCAAGTATGTGGGTCATCTCAGTGTTCAATCCTGCCGTCTCAATGTTCAACCAAGCTATAAATATCGTGGGTACTCATTACTGTTCAGGAAGCATGCTTAGATATGTGAATCGTGTAATAGAACATGCAGAGTCAGTTAAACTCAGCTCTACTAATATCGTGCTTTGAAATGTGAAAAAACAAAGATGCACTTGTTCTTTGATGTATACAATGCGAACATTTCTTTTAAGTTAGAGATGATGAATTATATGCAAAAACATTTGTACACGATGAATACATGAATGATATTTTATGTTTGGAAGTTGTTGCAAAGTTCACTTATACTATTTTGGCGATATTTTATCTATTAATTTATTTAATAGACACGTGATATGTACAGTTAAAAGAATAATACTTAATTTTCCAACATGATTGGTTGTGTCGGGAAAGATATACCATTATTTGATATTCATTTCCGGCACATACTTTATGCCAGATTTCTAATACTTTGTGACATTTGCGGTATGCCGTATGCTGGCATCTCTCCGGCATTATGTAAATTGCTGAAAATAACTAATCGTGTCTGAGTTTTGAGCTATTTCAGGTATTTTTAAACGCTGGAAAGAGACCATTTCTTGTACACTAGGAATCGATGCTTCTCATTAAGAACAAACATTGTAGAATAGTTGGAAGTGGCTTCATTATAGATTCCTTAGGTTCTTTGACCTTGTCATAGATCATAGAAACTGAATTGAATCATTTATAAGTGGTTGTGGGCTCCTTTTCTGTAGTATCTAAATGAAAAAGGGTCTGATCAACTTGTTCATCACTAGTAGGCCCTTAGATCAACGAGAGAATTTTTATTCGGTTTTCAGTGGTATGATTTTTTTGTTAATGTTTAGTCAACTGGTATGCAGAATCAAAGAATTCGTCTCCCTCTTAGATTCAATGTCCCTTTAAATTTCCAAGTATTTTTAAGCCCATGGAGTCTTTTCCCACTTATAAAGTTCGTATGCCTTCCTTGGCATGAACTGACATATGTGAATTGCCCAGAATTGATCCATCAAAGATATAAGAGCGATGCTAGTCTTCCTTTATCTTCATGAATATTAAATTGCTTGGGAGAATGAAACTCCCCACTTTCACTAGGACATCCTTCACTATGCCAGTGGGGATGCCATGCATGAGTTTGAGAGCAGAATCACCATCCATGTGGGAAACACATTTGTAAAGCCTAGTCATTTACAAAGACATGAGGCATGATCATACTTGTTAAGGCGACACGGCGTTGGGGTTGGATGCCTTACGCCAAGGCGCGACTAGGCGCGTGCCTAGGCGTTGCCTAAGCGACCTTTAAAATATAATTTATGTATATATTTTATGTATATATATACATGTGTCATGTTTTTCCCCACTCATATACACACATTGTATAGTTATATATATAGTTATCTACAAATTTATGGTTGATCTCCCCATATATATATTATTGTAAGAAAAAATAACCAATTATATTTCTAATATATTATCATTGACAATAATGTCAAGGACACGAAAAGAATTATTATAAAGAATGTAAGAGAGTGATCAACAAATTAATATATATTTATTGTCATACATAGCTACAAGTATTAAGCAATGTAATCACTATCCTTCATTCCATAGCTACTTAATACAATCTAAAATGAAGGTGCAAACTAAGAAAAATGAAATTTGTACTAAGAGTATTAGATCCAGTCAAACAAAAAAAGAGTAATAGATCCAATTAAAAGTGATATTTGGCACATAAAATAGGCAACACTATTAATTTTGAACATTGGTGTAGCCATATCAAACATTAAAATAAGTGAATATACAACCAGACCCACAAAACTAGGTCACTGTAGCATTATAAATAAAGTGTCCTCGCCTAGGCGCAGCCCTAGGACGCCTTGCCGCTTAGGCGGCCGCCTAGGCGAGCGCCTTGACAACTATGGGCATGATCAAATACTAGGCCTTGAATCTGCCAAACCCTGATGATAAGAAGAATCACCTATAAAATAAGAAATGTTGAAGGATCTTGGATCCTTGAGATCATGGAGTATCTTGGCATAATAATATTTTTAGTTCTTTTTTCTAGTTTAATTACCTCACACTACTTTGGGAAGTAAACGAGTCAACATAGAATCAAGACTTTTTGACTAGGAGGGCATCTCAACCTTAGAATCTTATCTAAAGCATCAAGAAAAGAGATATTCATATGGGGCTTTTTCAATACCGAATGAAACTCATAAATCAAGCTTCCAATATGGTATGTGATAACCATATCTAAAATGGAGGCTTATGCTAGTACACTGGGACATGTGTTCTACTTTTATCATGTGTGTGTCATTTTCACTATAGATGCATAATGTGCCATTTTCTATGGGGTGACCTCACTATCATCTCCATAGTCACTAAAATCCCTCTCATTCCCACATCCTCTCCAGGGGTATCAAGTCTGATCTTATCGAAACTTCCATTATTATACTTATAAATGTGGGTTATTGTCTGATGACCTTCAAACAACCCTATTTAGTGAGGAATATGTTCTTTCATATGAGCCTTTCATGCTTTAATATTTTTAGTTTCATGCTTGCTGATTAGATATCATCTATATAATCTTGGTATTGGTTGTCCCCATGTAGTGACAATTTCCACTTCCTACGCATATGGACTTCAAGAATCCTGAGAATTTAGTGATGAACCTATATATTGATTAAGGTTTTGGAATTGCTTACATTGGTTATTGTTTCCATGATGCTATCCATTTTAATTTTTCTAGAATCCCGGTGAGCTCAAGCTTGATCCTTGATCATATGTGAGTCATTGATGTTGTTCATATCTAGACCATGTTGAATTCTCATATTGATATCTAAGATGATTATGCAATATATTTGAAATATACCATCTCAACATTCGTATTGAATTAATGACATTCACTTCCTCCACACTGTTGTTGTTTTAATGTTATCATAGCATCTATGAGTCAATATCATATGCATATGGCGAGTGGAAATAATCATGAACGACATGCCTTTCATGATGCATTATTCACATAGATTAGTAGCTCTTTTTTCTTTTTGTGGAGATAGGATCTTCTAACTGATTGACAGAGTGAACTCACCAAATTATCCTACTTCATATTAAGTAGTAGTGAATCTATAATCATAAGAAACTACTACAACGAATATTTTATCATCTTAATATCTAAGTTGTCCCTTTCTTCAAACAAAGACGTGGTCATCATGTCTCCATGCTTTACTTTACCTCATTTAGTCTGGTTCTCAAAAAAATTCACCCTACCACTTTCTAAGCATCATCAATGGATTGAGGCATTAATTTTCTCTACAAGATGCATCTTGGAAACCCTTGATGTTGTCATCCACACAATGCTACTAGTTATATGTTGATATCACTGGAGAAGTATTGGTATGGGAGCACTACCAAATGAGTGCCTTAAATCACTCTAATATGTTGAATAGTGTTATAGCCCCCATGCTTTGGATACTGTCCACCATGTTTTTTCTTGAATTGATGGGCCTTCAACTTATCTTAAATGAGAGTGAGTATGGGTTGAAATTATCAAGAAATATACTATGTATCTCATCCCATATTTGAATGTTGTTGTCTAGAATGAGTTGTATAATTTCTTTGATTGATCTAAGAGGAAATAGTTAATGATATGTAACCTTATTTCTTCTGCCAATGCTCCTACCTGTTAGGTTATATCATATAGGTTTATAAACTCAATATCAAATCATTAGACTTGTAAGACCTCTGACATGGGTTTTGGGGTAACCCTATTTGTTTTATTTGATTATATACTTAGAACCTTGATCTAATCCTTTGAGATACTATTAGAGCTTGTTTTGGGTCACATTGTAATTTACCCATGTTGAAGGGTTATTTTGCAATTTGCCAAATCTAGTGTGTACCTTCTCTTTATTAGATTCATGAGAGAGAGTATGTATCAGAGGGGCACCTTGGCTGAACCTTGGTTGAGGAGGTTGCATCACCTAGAGTGATTAGGGTTTCTAGGGTTTTTTCATGGTGTCGACCACGTTGAGCTTTGGTTGAGTGTTGTGGTATGTGTCTCGACCATGTTGGTATGTCTTGGGTGTGTCTCGATTGACACACCTCCTTTGGATGAGTTTTCCTCGACCTTGGTGCTTTCATGTGGTGTGTTTCGACCATGCTCTTGAGGTAAGCTTTGGCTGCGATTGTTACCTATTTTTTGATGTTGTTTCGACCTTTTAACGTGTCTCGACCGAAACCAAAGTGTTGGTGACCCAATATTGGTTGTGTCACCCTTGTGTGCATGCATAAGTTAGTGGTTGCATGGTTGTTTCTTTGATGGACAAGTGTCTCTTTGGTGCCTTCTCATGTTGACACCTCATCTCCACCCTACCTCCCTCCTCCCTCAAGTATATAACCCCTACCCTCTTCATGTGTCCATCATTTTCGGCCCTCTTTCTACTCCTTCCTTGCTTGGACGACCTTGGAGCTTTGTGTAGCTAAGGAAGGATGACCTTGGAGCCTTGGTGCCTAAAATCCCTTGCATGTAGTGCTCTTGACTTTGATCGTTTTTTTGGTGGCGGTTCTTGGTGATTCCTTCTCTTGTTAAGTGGTCTTGAACCCGTGTTTCTATTTTTCCCTTGAACCCCATCTCTCTTTCCCCTTCTCGGCCATAGACTATGATTTGACATGGTGGCACCCGAGTGGGAAGGCACTCTCTTATTTCTTTCTTCTTGGTTCGTCCTAGGATTTTTCACCCTCTTTCTTGGCCTTTATGTTGAACTTGATGTCTTCTTATTGAGGTGACCTTGTGGCCGATAGTGGAGCTTTTGGTGGAGCTTCATCCTCCTTCTTGGTTATTTTGGTCTTGGAGTGTGTGATCCTTGGAATTGATCTCTTAAGGCAAGTTATATTTTAACACTCTTCCTTCTCCATTATTGCACTTTTCCTTACATGCATGTTGTTGTTTACAACTCTAAAATGTGTTCTCAACATACTGGATGATATTATCATGATCTAGGATTTAAGTCTAGATGATAATCCCTTGTGTTTTGCTCCTTACTCTAAACCCTAATTCTTGGTAGACGATTTTGAAGTGGTTATGAGATGGATTGTTTTTCCTTATCTTTGATCAAGGTTTTCCATTAACATGAAAATGTTTGACTACTTTGATATAGCATGCATATTAAGTTCTATTTTACATGCGTTGAACATGAGTTTATCTCTCCTAAATAAGGTTCTTTCATAGTATTTTCCAAAGTAAATGTTAGGGTTTTGGTGACCACCTTGGTATGGAAGTTTTTCTACCTCAATGGTGATAGCTTTCCTTGATGTAATTTTCTATTTTATCTATGGTATACTTCTTCTTTGATTATGGTTCATCCGTGTTTTGATGAGGATTATTTACCTTTGTGGTAGTTTGACCTTGGTGGTCACTACACCTTTGTTTTAGTCTTGGTCAATACACATGTTTTGTTGGTGGTCGACACACATGTTTTTTAAGTGATGGATGAGGTGATGATCATACATGTATTACACTCTTGGTTTTATCATCATGATGTGGTTCATTCCTTATGCTTTTCTTAAAGTTTTGAATCTTGGTCTTCTCCTACCTAGTTGGTCTCTTGAAGATTTATGTTGAATTTCAAATTTCAAGATCTTGATGCTTATCTTAGTTTAGAGTTATCCATCTTGTTGATGATGGTTTTTCCTTGATGATAATCTTGATTTTCCTCCCATATATCATAAGTTTCCTTATGACACATGTTTTAGGGTTTTCGTGTGTCATATTTGGTGGAGTTTTTCCCTGAGATGTTGGTTGGTTTCTTGGTGGATAACCTTCTATTTTGATCATGGTTTATCTATGTTTTGAGGAGGTTTTTCTGCCCTTATAGTATCTTTACCTTGGAAGGTCGCTACCTTTGTGTTATGTTGGTTCTATCTCCTATTTTGGTTTGGTTGATCATTACCCATTGAGTTGGTTGGATCGACATCTCACCTTGTGTCCTTGGGTCACTACCTAGATTGTGGTTGCAGTCGTGACACTTGCTTTAAATGGTAGTTCCAACACCATGCCTTGAGGTTTTGGTCGATGCCAACACCTTTTGGTGACAGACGCTATCCTGACCTATGGTTGTGGTCGAAACCCTAACCCTAATGGGTGAAGGTCGTGACAATGTTAAATTGTTTCGGTCGTGACCATGTGATGTGTTTCAGTCGTGACCAAGTGATGTGTTTTGATCATGACCATGTGATGTATTTCGGTCGTGACAAACCTTTATGGGTGGTCGAGACCCATATGTTATGGTTGGTTGATACACACATGAACACATGGTTGCTACATACATATGGCATAGTAGAAGTGTTACACGTGCACAAGCATGTGATGGTTGATACCCAATGATGTGATAAGATTAAGTAATCACAATGATGGTAATTATGAACTCTAATACACTCCAAACATGTGGGAGACATCCAATCTAGGATTTGGTGATTGAATTAAGAATGTGGGAGACGTCCAATCTTGGATTTAGCTATGCATGTAACCCTAACCCTAAATTTTTGGGTATGTGATGTGTATGTTTATCTCACTTGAAGTGTTGTCATATTAGGATGTTTTCTATCTCCTGTTTATAAACCCCTAACCATGTACATGAAATGAATGTCATAGATATGTAAATGCTATGGTGATCCATGTATAATACAAGACGATGATTATGTGCAATCTTGAAGCACACTATGATATTGAATGTGCATAAATCATGAATGCTTAATATGAGGCGAAATCCTCTAGAGATGTGATTGAGGGATTGACATCCCATAGTGATGAGATATTAGTGATGGCCTTGTATATGGAAAGAGATACATGTGATGATGCTGATAGCCTTGACTAAGGTAGTGAGACAGTGATGTCATGTGATGATGTGGGAAGTTCACGCTTTATCCATTTATATCTTCTAAAGTTGTTTTTGCTATTATGCTTTCTAGATTGAATTAGGGTTTGAATGTCCACTTGTATGATGAAGCCTTAATTCACCATATTGGCATAACTAATAAAGTTAAGCTGTAATCATGTAGTTGCCCTGTGCCATAGATCCTTTCTAATGTCAGTTTAAATTGTTGGATTGGTGAAACAAGTAACTCCTACAGGAAATTCAGAGTGCATATTGTTGAATATGTGGGGGAATAGGTTGAGTGATATCCTTGCATACACAATCATATGTGTTATGGAGGGTAATTGCGGTAATGCCTCAGATACGTGACATGTGATATTTTTGATGACAATAGTGCAACTGCATATGTCTTTAATGGGACGACAATGTGTGAGCCTATCCTCTAGTGCCATGACCTATACGAAGGTGGGTAGGAGTTTATCAACTTGATTATATGTCACTGTTTGCAGTTGACTGATATGTCTCTATGGTGTTCTCATATACTGACCATGAGGTGTCAGATAGGTTGTGGATTCCAGCTCTTCCATTGACCTTGTATGGCACGGATTTTGACTTTGTAGTGCTTAGTTGGATTTGGGTGGTATGACTCAAATCCTCAGGGAATTAATAAAAGATGTAACACATCCATGTAAAATATTTGCATATGGTTAAATGTGATAACTTTGGTTGAACCCTTGACTTGCTTTTGTATAGTTTGGTTGGTAGAGGATATACATGTTCTTCATATTACTTATAAAAGTATAAGATGATTCACTACCTTATTTTAGTTGCCTAATTTTCTTAAGTGATAATAATTGCCCTACTTATATCAGTTAACCTTTCCATCTTGCTATTAGTGTTATCTATCCTTCTTAGCTTATTTGTGTTAATAATAGATGTTGGTGGAGAGTTATATCTCCCACTGAGATATGGATCTCACCCCGTGGGTTTCCACATCTTTTAGGTGGTCATGACTGATGAGATAGAGACTGTGCGATTGAGATGATGACAAGAGAAGTGGTAGCTATTGAATTATGGATATGCAACTTGTGTCTAGTAATAGAGTCCTATCTATCGTACTTGTACTCTCAAGTCCTTGGGGGTGTTTTATAGACGTAGTACATTAGTTTGAGTTTTTGACTATATGTCATAGTGGTACCGACATGGTTTGTATACATGAACACATTATCACATATAACAGGTTGTGCCTAGATAGCCAATTAAAATGATATATAATACCTTTTGGTATGAATGAAATACAAGTGGAACAAATTTTATGGCTTAAAATATGGTGTGTTCATCTTGAGATGCTATTATGTAATCAGTTTCAACTTCCTTTGTTTTTTGGTAATTCACATAATTAGTGATGATTCCACATTTCGTTGAGTAATCTCATTTTGTGTGATGAGTGTGCCACAAGAATCATCACCAATGATGTCAAAAAAATTCATAGTCAACAAGATATGAGTCAAGTTCCTCATGATCTCAAAGTTTTGGGCCATGAATGGTGGATTTTTTATGACATGATCAACAAATAAATACTTAGGAATAGAAAATTCCATCAAATCCTTGGATGATTCTACCTCCCTATCAACCTCAATCACATTCCCAAACACTATCATGAGCTGGTCTTATGTTGTGCTAAGTCATGCATAATATGTTGTTGAATCTCTCATCAAGCATCTTCCTTGTTGTTGATTTAGTCTATGGAAGGTTCTGTCTATATCAACATCTAGCTCAATTATGGAATCCATGCTTGAATAGAATCAAATACACTAAAACATGTGTCTAAATAAGTACCCAAAAATACAAAAAATAAACATTTGATAAACAAGACTCAATGACAAGCAAAAATTTAAACAAAAAAAGAAATGGTTGTACCTATTTCTTATTTAATTAATATTTCAATGTCTTTACCCTTGACAACATGCATAAATTTGATGTGTCCAAATGATACCCTAAATTTATTGAGAACTTGAACTTATAGTTGTTACCTAAACTAATAGTTATGATATATTAAACAAAAGTGGATGTACCTATCGCGAGATATTTAAGGGTCAAACATCAAAAGACAGTGTTTACAATAATTGCATCAATAAATGAACTAAAAAATAACTACATTAGCAACAAGGTAGATTGCACCATTATGGCTAGGACTAACTACAAGAGTAGAATACAAGAATTACAATTGGATTATTAAGTGGATTTAAGAACTAAGCTAGGAGATTTCAAAGTCACTACAAATCCCATTATGTCTCCCTCTCCTTCTTCATCAGAAGACGCATATAACATTTTTTATATAGAAATAATCAAATTCATGTTCATTCCAAAATAAGATTAATTAAATATAAACATCACTCGCATAACATGGTATTCATGATTTGTACATGCATATAAAGTCTGGGGGTCAATTTATCTGTGGTGGCTTCAAATATGATAACATGAATCAATAGTAGAAATTGTTAAAAATCTCTAGATAATGTTATATGGTTACTAAGCATAAGGCATGGAAATAAAAAGAAAATCCATAAAAAATAGTAGAGACATGATATAGTGAGTTAGTGGGGATACTCACCACACCATATTAGTGCTTCACTCACTACCCATGGATATGTAGTCGAAACAATAATGGAAGGAAGGGGTAAACATGAATGGAGTGATACTAAAGAAAAGAAATATCATGGTGTGTAAATCTACCTCCAAACAATCAATGGAATATATACTCATAATCTCGAGTGGTATGTGTGGCATCCAACTCATAAAAACAAGATTAACTAATGCAGAAGCGTAATATTAGAAACTGATTACTGAAAATCACTAAAAATTAAAACCATTTATCAAGAGATCCATTCATAGGAAAACTCTTTCATTCAGAACCAAAGTAAATTATTACATCCTGGTTCACTAGTACATCTCTTGTACCGTTTCTTCTCGAGAGTTACAACATTCACTACTCTGTCTCAACTGTACACAGGTAGTATAAAAATATTGAGGCATCAAGCCAAAATCTCAGATCTAATTATCAAAGCACTAACTCCTAGGACCCGAGAGTAAAGAGACGACTATAGGACTAACTATACAAAACCAAACAACCAATGTCTTCACCTAATGGATCACTACTGTCCTTGAGACTGCTACTGTTCTTCTCCTGCAGAAGGGTTTCTGCCTGTTTGTCTGCGTCTACCTAAAAACATTGGATCCCACAGGGGTGAGACAATTATAAAAATTGCCCCAGCGAGAGATATAACTCTCCACCGTAACATTATTATTGTAGTTTAATAGAAATAAACTGAGTAGTGGAATCATAAACTTAACAGTAGATAATTCAACATCTAAATAAATTAGAGCAACATTCTTATGCAAGTATTTAAACTATAACTTGATAAGCAGCATGTCTAAATTTCAATAAAGAATTGAACAACATAAATAACCTTTAAGCATCAAGGACATGCTAAGAAGTATACCATCAACTAGTGATTCCCATATTTCAATCTTATACAAATACACTACACAACTGATTACATTTTACAAACATATTTAAGCTATGAGGAGATGAGGTATACCGCTCATACTCCAACCGACCATTTCTAAAATCGAAATCGGTACCATAAATAGGTCAATGGAAGAGTCGGGTTCTCATGACCTCCCACATCCCGGTCAATACGGGACCACAAGCAGGACTGTGTTAACTGCTCAAAATAGCATTCCAGGGTATACTGGAAACTTCTCTATAGAGTTACAGCGTCAACTGCACTCTCATCGGCAATCGAGAGATTTAATGTTTATCTTCATCGATCCAACTTTAGATATCATTGGGAGATTAGTGATACATCCATCCCAACCATCGAGAGAATTATGATACATTCATCCTGACACATGAAGAATTGAGAGGTTCGATGTTTACCTTCTCTCAATCTCTTCACAAGGATGCAAGGATATTTTCGCCCATTTACCCCCACATATTCGAAAAATGCGAATTCCAGGAAATCCCATAGGAAAACCTGTATCACCATCACCAACTTATGACGATGATGGATCTATGGTCAGAGCACTACATGAATAGATTTTACTTGATTAATTAAGTAAATTTTCATATTCTTTTAGCATCAACCAAGTTCTCAAAACATAGCTTATTATAAAAATGATATAAAGAGACATGTACTAATTGCATCAATTACTTATCAGTCATTAAAAGATATTGGGAACTCATTTCCTCTTTTCAATTCTGGGAATTATCATCCCTTCACAATCTCATCACCATAATCATATGGTTCTGGGTATTTCAACCCTTGGCTCATCATTGAGCATTGTTACCACTTTTCCAGGTAACTATCACCTTCAGGTCATATGACCAAGGAAAACATGAAACTTGCTATTAAAAGCATCACTCATGGTACTTGAGGCCCATTACCTCTCTTGTTACCTCTTACCAGGCAGCAAGGTATATTATGGCACACAAGGCCCAATCACAATAGTGAATTAAACATCATAGTTCATACCTGACTATGACATCATTTCAGAATACCTGCATGTTCAGCACAAATGATAACAGGATTATCTATTGCATATCAGTACCATATAAAACAAATATGGATTCACTATTCAAGGGTAACACCACTATTCCCTTACCAGGGTTAGGGTTTCCCATTTCATGTCTTTTGAGGACATTCATCATATTAACCACATCAAGGTTATGGTTTATCACCATATTTCTCAGATTAGGGCTTCATAAAGAATTATATAGTATTACCCAAGATTTGAGCTTCACATCACATCAAACATCAGGGTTTCTCATGAAACCATTCTTAGTTAGGGTTTCACATAAATTTCACCCCAGAATAGGGTCTATAATCAACAAATCACCACTAAGGTTTACTATTCAAGTACCCACAATCAGGGTTTACTAATCATTCTGATTAGGGTTTCATGTTCCATTACCCATACATAGGGGTTTGCATCACATTACCCTAAATTAGGTCTACATACATCACCACCTTGGATTAGGGTTACATCCTTACCCTGGATTAGGGTTTCAATAAGAATTGCCCTGACTTAGGGGTTGGGTTCAATAACCTTGTCAAGTAGGGTTTATACTCATGATTAGGTTTTCATGATCTCTTTACTAAGGATCATACCCTTGATCACCACATGAGTCATACTAATGTATGAATTCCATTCTATTATCCTCTCAACTTGATTAGGTTATATCAACCCTTCAATCAAGTACATACAACTACGATTGACATAGTGTATCAAAATTATTGTTTTTATAAGCAATTAGGGTTCATCCCTTAATTGACACTAAACACTTAGGTACTATCAGGGTTTCAACCTTTGTACCTTCATTGATTACTATTACTAACAATCATTGGATCATTGGAACAATCATCACCATCAATTTCCAAATGATTGAATCACCATGAACTCCATTCGGTTTTGAAGTTTCATCACCAAACGATTTTGAAACCATTTGCGATCAAACGGTTTTGAAACTGTTTGACCCCAAACGGTTTCAAGATCGTTTGGTCTCAAATGATCTCAAGACCGTTTGGGCCAAATCAATCCCAAAACTACAAGGACTCTTAGGCACATTCATCAATCCAATCAAATGTAATTGCATCATTGAATTGACTATTGGTTATTCAATTTAAGGTTTCATCAATCAACACCATTAGATCTTTATCCAATTGTCAAGGATCAACCACTAACCCTCCAAACGGTTTTGAATCCGTTTGGTCCCAAATGGTTTCAAGACCGTTTGGGCTCAAACGGTCTCAAGACCGTTTGACCCAATTTGTCTTGAAATCGTTAGGACCAATCAAGGATTCTTCAATCAACTTGATTAGGGTTTCCATATGAAGGAAATTACACACATTGAATCAATCAATTGGATCCATTGGATCATCATCTAACACCTACTTAGGTTCAGACTTCAAACGGTCAACTAAACCAAACGTTCAACCCTCTCATGCGGTTTGGAGCCCAAGTCACCAAACGGTTTGCAAACCTTTTGGTCCCAAACGGTTTGGTGAAACCGTTTGGACCAAAAGTCCAAAACCGTTTGCAACTCAAATTAGTTGAGGTGTGTTCTTATGATCAGGTTATCATCTTCAACCTTCATACCCATGAATCCAACTACCATACTCATGGAAATTGCATCAATTAATCAAAGGATTTGCAAGAAAAGCAATTTGAACATAATTGATGGAGAAAATGAAATCAATAACAATGAAATGGGTTCAAGTTATATAAACCGCCTTCAATTGAGCTTCAAAGCTTGGAGCGTCACGTCAACAATGGTAGAAGAAGCTTTCTATAACCACAAGGATCGTTCCTCAAGCTTTTGAGTGAAAAGGAATGGTTAGAAGTGAAGATGGGATTGAGATATGAAGAAATTATGCATTGTTTTATGATTTCCACCATGAAATCAAGAAGAACGAAGGTCAAGAAGCTTACCAACAGGTTGGGGGTCGTCTTCCTGCTGTTCCTAGCTCCCTTAGTCGTTTTTGCAAGCAAGGAGAAGAAAGGGATCCGAAAAAGTCCTTGGTTTGAGTGGTAAAGGCTCTTTTATAAGAAAATCAATGAGAGAGAAAATATTTTTTATAAAAATATTTTAATTCCAAAATTGTTGCCACCACTTCCTCCTTGATTTCTTAAATTAAAAGGAAACTCTATCCCCACCGAGCTCCCTTCCATTATCCATGAATTAAGGGAAAAGAAATTAAGCACCTTAACCCTTATAATAGTAATATCCATATTTGAGTGGAAATTCTTTTTCTTATAATAAGGTGAGTGGAGTTTTCACCTCCTTAGGATATTTCATGGTCCTTGTAATGCTCAAGGACGTCCACACACATCTGAATCATACCATTTTAATTTTGGTTGAAGGTCCTTCAATTATTTTATTTATTTTTTTGTATTAAATTGAACTAATGTTTCCATTATGCTTAAATCTTGATTATTTTAATATCAAGATTCTCTCTCCTTCAAAGAGACACAAATGAGACGCCCCTTTCATTTTCTTTACTCCAAATGATTCCAAGAAACATCAGGGACCTTATTGAAGTGTTAATTTGCATATTGCACCCTAGGTTTTGGGTAAATTGCACATTACACCAAAACTAGGTTTTCATGCACAAACATTGCTTTATCAACTCCTTCTTGGTATTATGGATATCACAAGCCATTCCTATGCATCATCTTCACTCTCATTATGCTTAAACACATGAGGAACATATTATAATGCAAAATTTGCAAATAAACCCCTCAACTTGGGTAATTTGCACTTTAGTCCAAAATAGGCAAAACATTGATTTCAACAATATTCAAAAAGGACTAAAATTGCAATATAAGTTCCTCTTGAGCCTTAATTATCTCTCAAAAGATAAGAGCAAGCATGTAATTACTTTTATTAAGAAAAACACCTAGGGTTAAAACATAACCAATGTTAGGGATGTTACAAGTTATCCACCCTTACAAGGATTTCGTCCCCAAAATTATTAACAAAACAACAAGAGAAAAGAGTAGGGTATTTCCTCCTCATTTGTTCCTCTAACTCCCATGTGGCTTCTTCAATACCACAGTGATTCCAGAGGACTTTTACAAGACTAATGTCTTTCTTTTTCAACTTCTTGATTCTTCTATCAAGAATCAACACAGGTCCTTCAACATAAGATATGTCATCATTTAGTTCTACCTCCACAGGTTGTAGAACCAACTCAGTGTCAGGATGACACTTCCTCAACATAGATATATGAAACACTGGGTGAAAGCTATGCAACTCAGGTGGTAACTCCATCTTATAGGCTACCTTTCCCATCCTCTCAATGATCGGATAAGGCCCCATAAATCTAGGAGCTAACTTCCCTTTCTTTCCAAATCTCAGGATACCTTTCCAAGATGAAACCTTGAGATACACCCTGTCTCCAATTTGGAATTCTAAGGGTCTATGACGCTTGTCAGCATATGATTTCTGTCTATCCTGGGCAGCTTTCAACTGTTGTTGTATGACTTTAACTTTCTCAGTTGTTTGCTGAACCAGCTCAGGACCCAAAAGTTGATATTCACCAGTTTCATACCAACATAGGGGAGATCTACAACATCTACCATACAAAGATTCATATGGTGCCATGTCAATACTGTGATGATAGCTATTATTATAAGCAAACTCTATCAAGCTCAGATGTAGATCCCAACTTCCTACAAACTGAAGAACACATGCCCTAAGCAAGTCCTCCAAAGTTTGTATCGTCACTAGTACATAACCGACCTTTAGTGTCGGTTATTTAAGGCCTTTAGTGTCGGTTTCTAAGCGACACCTATGTGGGAGACCCTAAAAGCCCAGCCGTTACGCATCGGTTCAAAAACCGACGCCAAAACCCTTCGCGCGCCAACGAAAACGCGCCAGTAGGGCACTATAGGCGTCGATTATTACCTAATAAACCGACGCCATATACCTTCGCGCCATAGAAGGGCGCCAACTTGGGCACTATAGGTGTCGGTTATTAGCTAATAACCGACGCCATATAAGTCCCAACATGGCCGTACTGGACAACACGACCGTGGTGTCTGGTCTGCTGCCACGGTCGTGCTGGCCAGCACGGCCGTGGTGTCTGGTCCGCTGCCACGGCCGTGCTGGCTAGCACGACCGTGGTGTTAAGGAAATAGACGTCGATTTCTATTACAAACCGACACTGTAACTATTTGGCGTCGGTTTTATACAAATATCCGACGCCTATTTTTTGTTTTTTTTTTCTGTCAGTTTGCAGACCTGCTGTATGGCTGGTCGCAGGATGAGAAACCTGCAGTTCAGTTATGAACTGCATGTTTTACGACATCCATTGATATCAGCCAACAACAGGCCACAAACCTACAAAATTAACAACAAAAATATTCACACATTTAGCAATGCAACCTGCAGTTCCATTTGATTTTCACAATTAGAATCATTCATGTAGATAGCAATCTGTAGTTCCATTCATTTTCACATTCACACATATAGAAACATTCATATAGCAACCAACAGTTTCATTCATTTTCACTCAGACACATGTAGAAACATCCAGACATGTAGAAACATTCACACATATATTATAATTCAGAAATTCATTTAAAAAATATCATTCTTTAGTCATTTCTCACTATCAACATCCCAATTATATCTTAAATCCCCCACTACTTGTATGGCTGTTGCCCATTCTTCTCTTACTTCATTTAATTCTCCCATCGTATAGGGAGCATGTACATCTAGTAAGGCATTTCCTGTAGTGTGGTCAGTTGTAAACACCTGTAAAGAGAATGCTATATATATATATAATTAATGAGCTATAAATAAGATTGATATATTTCATATTATCTAATGAGACTATATAATACCTCAACAATACAATCGATGTCCATTGCGGCATATTTGATAATCATGTGTATAAATCGCATCACATAGTATCCACATGCCCATCCGTTGTCTTGTGTGGCACACTATAAATTCAAACATACAAAATATTAAAAAATACAACTAATTAAGCACTGTTCACATAAATAATATATACATATATTGCAGTCGGGAACTTACTTTCACGTTCTTTCAAATTATTAGCTGGTTCATTTTCGTGGGGACCTTTCCTCCAGCCTTTTAAACTCATCAAAACCCCTATATGTTAATGTAACACAGTACATTGCATAATTAAATAGTAATGTAATAACATATGTTAACGGATATGAAAATAAAATATTTCTCACCGGAATAATGTCATTTTCATTATGTGTCCATATTTTGTATTCAATTTACTCCCCTTAGGATCTAGATAATAGACAGTGAACGTCTCGGGGACAATAACCAGTAACTCCCAATACATACCACTAGAGGTAAAAAAGTTAAAAATTAATAACTCAAAATCCACAATAAAAATGTAATTTTCTTAATAAGAAAAGTAAACTTACTCTACATTGAATGGAGCCATTATCATCGTCTTCTTTTTTTGAGCAAAATTTGAAAAAGCCTCACAACAGTATTGTTGAACTGACGGAGGGTCTTTAGCTACTAGAAAAATCCCCTAGTAGGGATGGGTAAGCTGACGCCTCTGCAACGACATATTCATTAACTTTTAGACGGCATGGCTTCAACCCCTACAAATTTTTGTGTAAAGAATGTTATATACATATATACATATCATCTTGAAAACATATCATCTTGAATTAAAAAACTAGTTACTATGTCATAAAAATACTTACAGTGGATGTGCTAGGTGGTGGGTCTATAGGATTACTCCCAACCTCTGCAGTAGGAGTAGAGCGGGATGCTATGATAGGTACTGTCTGCTGAGTGGCAGTCTGAGATGCCTGCCACTTTTTCAGTGCTTCTTCTAGTTTCCTATCAACTATCTTATCTACCTATACATGGATAAAAGAAACGTTAGCTTCTAATTATTGAATTCTCTTTTTACAGTAACATTATAAAGAAAGAATATGTTACCTCTTCTTGTGAAAGTCCTACTTTTGGGACATGTTTGCGCTGGGATGGCCCAAAAAAAGATTTGATGCCCACACCAGCGCCTGCAGCCCTAACACGTCCAGGATGCTCTGGGTTACCCAGAGCAACTGTCAATTCATCCCTTGTGCCCTCAGGGATGAACTTGCCTTATTTCCTCAGCTCGTGCAGCTCCCGCTAATCGTCAAAACAAAAATTTGTAATTAAGTAAACACCACAAATAATCAATATTTGAACGATTGCTGTAAGAGTTGTATTTTACCATTTTTGCAGCCGCCTCAGCAGTTGCGGGCTTCCTTATTTCTCCCTTCTTAGTTTGCCTCCCAGCTATCCAGATATCATGGCGAGGCAGAGGTGTGCTACCTACAGTGGAGGACTCCTGAGTAGCAGCAGACTGAGCAGTAGCCTCAGACTGTAGTCTTTGGCGAATGCCTGCATACCCCTTTGGACCCATTGTGTGGTCATGCACATTCAGTGCACGCCTTGATCTTTGTGCCTCACTGAGGGCCTAGTTAGTATGCACATTAATGATTTGGTTAGTAACAGTAAATGTTAATCTTGAATAGGTGAATACAACATATATTAATGAGATTGGGACTAACGCCTAATACCTTGAATTCATTCGTTTGTCTTGAAGCAACAAACGCGTCTCATTCTTCTTTGTCCAGGAAGTTCCACTGTTCAGTGGCTGTCTTCTTCCTCTTGTCAGCTTCTTTTATGTATTCTCAGGTGAGATTTGTCCTATAGTTCCTTAGGACTCTCCCACAGCGTTGCATCACGTATTTACGATGCAACTTTTAATCCAATTCAAATATACTCTGCAAATTAGAATTGCTATTAACTAATATCCAAAAAATTAGTAATCTACAAAATATAATTGCAAATTAATAATAACTCACGCATAAATCCCTCCATATTATGTCTTTCTTCTCCTTAGAAACTTTATGCCAAGAATCTATCATACAACCGCAATGGCTGCGAGTAACATACCCAAGATATGAAACAAATGAATTGCGATTCACACCAGATGCATTTCCTGCATTATCAAAATCCACAACAAGTTTGGGTCCATTGCCCTTTTGCGCTATTAACTTCTTCATCATAGTGATGCCCCTTCTCCTGTCAACTTTTTGGTGTTGCTGATCAAGTGCCTCAAGTGCTTCAGATGGTACATGTGCATCATCAACCTAAAATTTGACAAAATAAACACATTTACAAGATATAACTATAAATGGACATATAGATATAAATATATGATATATTTTTAAAAATTACATTGTGAGGCGGTGCATTGATGTCCTCACCCTCACGGTAATCATCAGCACGGTCATCAGGAGAATGCTCAGCCATATGAAAATTCACATTCACATTGTAAAGTTTACATTGTAAAGTAATTCAAATTGTAAATCTCACATTGTAAAGTTCACATTCACATTGTAAAGTAATTCACATTGTAAAGTTCACATTATAAAGTAATTCACATTGTAAAGTTCACATTCACATTGTAAAGTTCACATTATAAAGTAATTCACATTGTAAAATTCACATTGTAAAGTTCACATTCACATTGTAAAGTTCACATTCAGAAAAATAAAACATATAAAAAAACATTGTATAAACATGCCTCTAATATTGCGATTTTTTATCAATTAACAATCCTTCATTGTGATCTTCGCGCACATACAAGTCATCATTAGCTTCAATATTTGCTGGTGTTGGCAACCCAACTGAGAATGGACTGGAGTCATCATACTTATCATAGTACTGTTCTTCATCTATAGGATCTTCAATGAACTGTCTTTTACTATGAAGAACAACCGACCATTTATCATTTGCAGGATCATCGATATAAAATACTTGTTTCGCATGTGATGCCAATATGAATGGTTCATCCTTCTCGCCAATCTTTTCAAAGTTCACTAAAGTGAAACCCAATTTATCCACTATAACTCCTTTGGTGTTATCAACCCAATTACATTTGAAGAGCGGAATTCTGAAATCTATGTAGTCAAACTCCCATATGTCTTCAATGACACCGTAATATGACATTTTAGCTTCACGTGAACTCTTATCCTTTGCACTTGCAAAAAACATAGTCGATGCTTGAAGGGTGACCCCATTGTTTTGGACGACACTCTTATCATCTTGGCGCTTAGTGTAATATGTGAATCCATTAATGTCATACCCTTCATAAGACATAACAGTCAATTTTGGTTTAAAGGCGAGGCATTTGATAGTTTCAATAATATCATCTGGTGTTTGAGATAGTTGATGTAAGACTTTATTTTCAAACCACTTAATAAATGTCTTGTTATGCTCTCTAGCAAGCCACATTGTATTGGATCGAGGATATTGTCTCTTGATGAAATTGGTATGTTCCTCGATATAAACGTTCACTTCGTCCATGTTGTGTAAAATATACAAGTGACCTTGTTCCAACTGCTCACAGCTGATTACTTTCACACGTGATCCCAAAATTCCTTTGCCAAATTGCTCGTCAATATTCTTGTCATTATCAGGAGTGTCATTACCACTGAGAAAGTCATTGCAAAAATCCATAACCTCTCTCGCCACATAACCCTCGATAATACTCCCTTCAGGACGATAACGGTTTCGAACATCACTTTTAAAAATGCTCATGTCTCGTTCAAAGGGATACATCCAATGCAAGAAAACTAGTCCCAACATTTTCACTTCCCTAGTCAAGTGGACAACAAGATGTACCATGATATCAAAGAACGACGGAGGAAAATACATCTCAAGCTGACATAGGGTAACAACCACTTCTCTTTGCAATTTATCGAGAGTATCAGGGTCAATAACTTTGCTGCACAGACTGTTGAAAAAGAAACAAAGTCTGGTGATTGCAAACCTTACATGCTTCAGCAATATAGATCTAATTGCCACATGCAATATTTGTTGCATTAGAGTGTGACAATCATGAGATTTAAGACCTATCAACTTCAGATCTTTCATTGATACCAATCTACGGATGTTGGATGAGTAACCCTGTGGCACCTTAACATTTACCAAACATTCACAAAAAGCTTTCTTCTCCTTTCTAGACAATGTGTAACAAGCGGGAGGTAAGTATGTTCTCCGATTTCCCATTTCATGAAATTCTGTTAATTCTGACCTTATTCCCATTTCACGTAGGTCCAGTCTGGATTTTATCTTATCTTTAGTCTTACCTGGTATATTCAACAAAGTACCGATGACACTATCACAGACATTTTTCTCAACGTGCATGACATCGATACAATGCCTGACTGTCAAAGAACTCCAATAAGGAAGATCCCAAAATATTGACTTCTTCTTGAATAAAGATTTGTCACTCCGTGTGGCCATAGTACATTGTGATCTCTTACCAAATTCATTGACAATGTCTTTTACTCTTTCATAAACAACCTCCCCTGGTATAGGTTTAGGTGCACTCCGTTCCTCATTCAATCCATTGAATGCTTTACGCTTCCTATGATACATATGGAATTTTGGAAGAAACCTTCGATGACCGAGATATACAGTCTTACCGCCATGTTTTAGTCTTGTTGAATCAGTGTTCTCTTCACATATAGGACACACTTTATCTCCTTTGACACTATATCCAGACAAATTCCCATATGCTGGAAAGTCATTAATAGTGCAAAACAACATAGCATGCAAACGAAATGTCTCTCTTCGTGAAGCATCATAGGTCATCACACCTTCACCCCAGAGTTTCTTTAAGTCATCAATCAGAGGTTCAAGATAAACATCGATGTCATTTCCAGGTTGTTTAGGGCCCGATATCAACAATGACAACATTACATACTTATTTTTCATACACATCCAGGGAGGAAGATTGTATATAACAAGCATGACTGGCCAAGTGCTATGTTGGCTGCTCAATGTCCCGTACAGATTCATCCCGTCTGTACAAAGCCCAAGTCTTAGATTCCTGACTTCTTCACCAAATTCAGGGTACAATAGATCAATCTTCTTCCACTGTGGGGAATCAGACGCATGTCGTAGGATCCCATCATTATTTTTCTTAACATCTGCATGCCACCTCAAATTCTTCGCATCTATCGGATTGGCAAACAAGCATTGAAACTGTGATATTATAGGTAGATACCACATCACCTTGGCAGGAGAACCAGTTTTGGACTCCCCCGAAGTCTTCAATTTATACCATGACGCACCACATTTTGGACAGTCTTTCAAATCCACATAGTCCTTTTGAAATAATACTCAATCATTCGGGCATGCGTGTATCTTCTTGGCATCCATTCCTATTGGGCACAACAATTTCTTTACCTGGTATGTTGAGATTGGCAGCTCGTTTCCTTCAGGAAGCATTTCTTTCAACAAAGACAACAATGGCGTGAAGCTTTTGTCGCTCCATCTATTGTTAGCTTTCAGCTTATACAATCTCAACACAACGCTAAGCTTCGTAAACTTAGTACAACCTGTGTATAACGGCATCTCAGCATCATGCACAATGTTTCTAAAAATGGGAGGTGTATCGGTGTGCTCTACCCCACAACTATTCAGCATCGCATCAACGATGTCTACTGGAACTGGTTCATTCACATCTACGTCATCGTAGGCAATTTCTTCTTCCACACAAGCACTGCTATCGACATCCACTGGTTTTGGGATTGAAATCTCTCCATGCCAGTGCCATTCTGTATAGCCTTGTATAATCCCATTGCACATGACATGACTTTTGATTTTGTCACCAATGTTGACTTTCAAGTTGTTACCGCAATGCCTACATGGATAGTAGAACCTATCTCCATGTTGTTTCCTATGTTCCTCGGCAAATCTAATAAACTGGTCAAGACCAGAAATAAATTCTGGGGTGCAACGATTGTGAATGGACATCCATGATCTATCCATTCTATGATCAAAGAGAAAACAAGTATATATTACAACAAGATTAGGGTCTAGGGTTAACAAATACATGTGATGTCATTATTATATATAATAAATGTGTACCACCTATCCCATTCTTGAACACCTAATCTCACTAGTAAGTGTATAATGTGTATTGGGTTTTCAAGAAAATTTCGGCAGCATTTCCCCACTGTTCTCCAAGTACATATGTACTTAGAGAACAAACGGGGAAATGCTGCCGAAATTTTCTTGGAAACCCAATACGCATTATACACTTACATCCTAAGCGAGATTAGGTGTTCAAGAACAGTCCCAAATCGGGGACTATCCAAGATTTACTCCTAATGAGTAAATTTTGGACGGGTTTCTAGGCCAACAAATAATGTGTTGTCATTCTTATACCTAAAATCCTAGTTGTCATTCAAAGCATGTCACATGTGTGCATTACAATTCATCATTAAGCAAGAAGGGTGATTAGGATTCTCACCAAGAACGGGTTTTGATTTTCTATACAATTTTATAAAAAATGCACATGTATGCATATATATACTATACTTTTTGGAACCTTTATACATATCTGAACACCCTAAATAACCATACTAAACACCCAAATACTTTATAACACAACTATAAAACAATGATTATAGCTAAACTATTAAACAATAGACTTGTCACACATAAAACACCCTATACAACTATAAAACAAAAAAAGTATTAAGATATGCATGATACAATAACTATTTTGCATCACATTACAGCAGACTTATCATTGATACCTTACTAAATTATTGCTACATTTACATATCATCACTTGATCAAAAATTACAGCAGTACATTTAACCAAAGTATGCATTCTAAAATCTATGTCATGATTAGTTACATGTAATTTACTTGGATATACATCAGTACCCGATTACTATGTCTTACATACAAAGTATGAATATTAAATTAACTAAGGCTTATCATAGAACATGTATTGTATATAAGTTCAATATATTACAGTCAAAAATTATTTTACTTTCAAAAATTACTTAATGTTACAGCCCACATGTATGCATATCAAGTTACCAATAAGTAAATAACTTAAAAAAAAAATAAAAAAATGCCCAGCAGCAGCCTGGGTAGCACGGCCATGTGGTCGGCCAACACAGCCACGGCCGTGCCAGCCCACACGGCCGTGGTTGCTGTTGGTAAGGAGAGGGAGAAGAAAGAAGAAGAGCAGGGCAGAGCAGAGGAAGAAGGAAGAAGGCCGTGGTTGCCTTGGCACCGCCCAAGCAGCCGCCGAAGCAGAGGAAGAAGGAAGAAGGCAGGGCGAGCATACCTTGAGGGCAGAGGAGAGCAGCGGCTGGAGCAAGGAGAGGAGCGGCGGCGAGGAGCGGCGGTGGAAGGGAGAGCAGCAGGAGCGGCGGCGAGGACACGGAGCAGCAGCGAGGGCACAGAGCAGGAGCACAGCTGCCGGTGAGCACAGAGGGCAGGAGCAGGAGCACAGACGCTGGTGAGCACGGAGCAGCGGCGAGGGCAGGACCAGGAGCACGGTGGGCGTGAGCACGGAGCAACGACCGGCGGGGGTGAGCAAGAAAATCGCCGAACCTAACTGAAATCGGGAATGAAACAGGGAAAGGGGAAGAGTCGCTCGCGCTGGTGAGCTATTAAGTTGACAATAAGCGTCGGTTATTCAAAATAACCGACAACTAAACCAAAAGTGTCGGTTCTTTTCCCACAACCGACACCTATACTAGATTATAGTCATCGGTTTTTAACTAAAAGACAACCGACAACTATTCCTGTCTCATGAATAACCTTTAGTCGTCGGTTATTCACGCCATATGTCAAATTTTGGAGGTAATTTTTTCGCTAGAATTTTGGTTTTAGCGGTTGATTTTAGGTGTCGGTTTTTTATTAATTAACCAACTGTTAATAAAAGTGGTACCCGTGTCTGGTCGACCTTCATAGATTGGATGTCGGTTTATGTTATCAACCGACACTGTAGAGTTTAGGTGTCGGTTTATGTATACAACCGACACCTTGAAAAGTGACTTTATAAGCCATTTCTGTAGTAGTGCGTCCTCTCTGATTGTCCATCTGTTTGGGGATGAAAGGCTATACTAAACCTTAATTGCGTACCCAAAGCTTTATGCAGTCGTTCCCAAAAACAACTTGTAAACTGGGGACCTCTATCAGAAAGTATGGTAACTGGGACCCCGTGCAAACACACTATCTCATCTATGTATATCTGTGCCATCTTTTTAGATGTATAGGTTGTTTTGACAGGTAAGAAATGTGCTGTATTTGTCAACCTATCAACTATTACCCAAATGGAATCATGACTTTTGGCTATTCTAGGCAAACCAACCACAAAGTCCATGGTTACATGATCCCATTTCCACTGCAGTATAGGAAGAGGTTGCATTGTTCCTGCGGGCTTCTGGTGTTCAGCCTTAACCTGCTGACACACCGGACACCGCATAACAAACTCAGCAACATCCTTCTTCAAACCAGGCCACCAATACATATCTTTTAAGTTATGATACATCTTGGTGCTCCCTGGATGCATAGCATACATTGAAGAATGAGCTTCTTCCAGAACTAACTTCCTTAAGTTATCAACATCAGGTACTATCATCCTACCATGATAACAGGCTACCTGATCATATGAATCATGGAAACCATCTCGTTTCTCACTACCATACTCTGATCTAATAAGTTGAACTACAACATTAGCGTGCTGTGCTTCTTTAATCTGTTCCCTCAGAGTAGGTTTTACTTGCATCTCAGCTAACAACTCAGATAAGAACGATACCTTAAGTTGTATATTATCTTGCCTTAAAGAGATAAGCATATCTCTCTTAGAGCACACTAAGGAGTTTAGTTGTGCTTTATCTAAAGCTGGTGTTGCTGATTTTCTGCTTAGTGCATCAACAACTATATTGGCCTTCCCTGGATGATAATCAATCGTACAATCGTAGTCCTTGATTAAATCCATCCAGTGGCGTTGCCTCATGTTTAGCTCATGTTGAGAAAAGATATATTTTAGGTTCTTATGGTCGGTGAAAATCTGGGATGTTTCTCCATAGAGATATTGTCTCCAGATCTTCAAGGCATGTACCACAACAGCTAGCTCTAGATCGTGTGTTGGATAATTCACTTCGTGTTTCTTAAGCTGTTGAGAAGCAAAAGAAATCACTTATTTATCCTGCATCAACACACATCCTAAACCATTTTTAGATGCGTCACAAAAGACTATGTACCCCTTTCCTTGCTCAGGTAACACCAACACAGGTGCACTGGTTAACCTTTCCTTCAGCA
Source organism: Alisma plantago-aquatica (assembly GCA_963693085.1). Classification (NCBI taxonomy): domain Eukaryota; kingdom Viridiplantae; phylum Streptophyta; class Magnoliopsida; order Alismatales; family Alismataceae; genus Alisma; species Alisma plantago-aquatica. The sequence continues at coordinate 1,713,903,491 of OY856409.1, read as the reverse complement.
ACTGGAAAGATTGTTGACACTTGTCATTCTAGACAAAAGGAATCTCCATCCTGGTCAACTTAGTCAGGGGTAAAGCTATAGAACTGAAGTTCTTAATGAACCTCCTATAATAGCATGCCAGTCCTAGGAAACTACGTATCTCTATCGGTGTCTTTGGCTGTTCCCATTGTAGGATAGATTCTACTTTCTTAGGATCAACACGAATACCTGAAGCAGATATTACGTGTCCAAGAAAAGAAACTTCTGATAACCAAAACTCACATTTGCTAAACTTAGCATACAACTTATGCTTTCTTAGCAAGGTCAAATCCTGACGGAGGTGCTGCTCATGTTGTTGAGCATATCTACTATATATCAGGATGTCATCTATAAAGACGACTACACACTGATCAAGAAAAGGTCAAAAGATTCTATTCATGAGTTCCATAAATGTAGATGGTGCATTAGTTAGTCCAAACGACATAACTGTGAACTCATAGTGACCATAACTTGTCCTAAAGGCAGACTTGGATATGTCACTCTCCTTGATACACAATTGATGGTATCCTGACCTCAGGTCTATTTTGGAAAAGATAGTTGCACCACGCAACTGATCAAACAAGTCATCAATCCTAGGCAGAGGATACTTGTTATTTATAGTTACTTTATTTAACTGTCTGTAATCAATGCATAACTGCATCGATCCATCCTTCTTCTTAACAAAGAGGACCGGAGCACCCCAGGGTGAAGTGCTCGGTCAGATAAAACCCTTCTCAAGCAACTCCTGAAGTTGTTTCTTGAGCTCTGCCATTTCAGCAGGTGCCATTCTATACGGAGTTTGTGCTATTGGTTGTGTTTCTGGGATTAGATTAATTTCAAAATCAATCTCTCGGGGTGGTGGAACACCTGGAAGTTCTTCAGGAAATACATCTTCAAATTTCCTGACTATTGGAACTTCAGAAGGACGAGGGCTCTCCATTGTGGTATCAACCACATGGGCTAAGAATGCAAAGCATCCTTGCCTCATCAGCCTCTCAGCTACCATAGATGACACAAGACAAGTTGGAAGAATCTTTCTATCTCCTTGAAAGATCCATGTGTCACCATCATCTGTGAACATGGCCTGCTTGGAACTACAATCCAAGACAACCTTATACTTCTCTAAGGTGTCCATCCCAAGGATTATATCAAAACCTTGCATCTCAAGTGGTATAAGATCCACTTGAATGCGATGATCAGAAAAGAAAAGATTGCAGGGAGAACACACTCCCGCAATACTGCAGATCCCTTCAAAGGAATTTCTAACTTCAAACTCTCTGCCCTATGACCAACTATCATAATGCAATTAAGAATCACTTCTCGAGTGATAAAAGAGCGCATAGCACCCAGATCAATTACCACAGATACGAAGTAGGATAAAGACATATCAGAATAAAATAGTTCCATCTGACCTGTCACAACCCGACGGTTTACTACTGCTTCAGGCTGGTTCATAGCATAGAACCTAGCCATTGCTTGCTGTTGACCCTGTGCTCGATTGTTGGATGTTGACGAACCGGCCTGGGACGCTTGTCCACATCCTCTAGCACTACTACCAGATTGCTGCTTCTGAGAGCCTTGCTGACTCTACCTCGGTTGCTGGGTCACACTCATGACTTTCTCAGGACAGCCCATCACCACATGGCCTTCTCTTCCACATCTATATCAGGTTACATTCCCCCTCTGAGGTCTGGGTGGTCCTATTACTGACATTGAGGCTGAGCTGTGAGCTCCCTTCGGTGGTAAATTACGGGCTCTACCCTTACTTGACGTCCATTGTGTCTGGGTATCATACCTTGGTGGTGGTGTAGGCACAAAATACCTTGGTTTCTTAAAACTCCCAAAACTCTGTCCTTGGAACTATGGGTATTCTTTCTTACCCTTGGTCTGTCGCTTCTCAATTGCAACCCTCTCTATACGTCTTACAGACTCCATAAAAGTGGCAAACCTCTCCCAGTTCTCCAGAGCAGACACCGGAGTGGTCAATTCAGCGTTCAACCCCTTCTCAAAATGCTGAATTCTCTCCTCATCATTTGATGCCATCTGCGGATAGAACCGCAACAAATCCATGAACCTAGCTTCATATTCGCTAGTGTTCATTTGCCCTTGCCTCAACCTCTCAAATTGAGAAATTTTCTCATCTAGATACGTCTTGGGAAAGTATCTAGCAACGAATTCACGCCTGAATTCATCCCATCCGATCACGACTCTAGGTCTTTTGCCCTCCTCAATGGTCCACCAGTGGCCAACACTCCCTTTTAAGAGATATACAACATGACTGACCTTCTCATCATCAGGAATCATGAGGATTCTGAAAGCTTTCTCCAGTTCAGTCAACCATAGACCAGCATCTGCTGGGTCGGCTGTACCAGCATACTCTAAGTCTCCTACCCTCCTAAGCCATTAAAAGGTCTTACCGACTCCATGTCTTTCATCATGGGCTGGTGCCCTTGGTGCAGGTAATGGCATTCTATTCGTAATATGGGTCATAGCTTCCATAAACTGCTCAAACATGGCCTGGAAGGCTGGGTTACCCATATCAGCTTGGTTGAACTGGGGTTGGTCAGGGACGGGCTCCTCCCTATCTTGGTCTCTTGCACCTCCTCCTGGTGCAGCAACACTGCTCTCAGCAGCGTGTTCATCGTGTGATCCAGACATCTTTGGTTCTTCTCCTCCTCCTATATGAGCAGAAGACACTATCAGATAACTGGATGACACTAGAATAGACTCAACAACCTTAATCCTATGTCTTTGTAGACTCAACGAACCTAGAGTTCTGATACCACTTTACTTGTGGCATCCAACTCACAAAAATAGGATTAACTAATGTGGAAGCGTATTATTAGCAGCGGATTACTGAAAATCACTAAAAATTAAAATTATTTATCAAGAGATCAATTCATAGGAAAACTCTTTCATTCAGAACCAAAGTAAATTATTACATCCTGGTTCACTAGTACATCTCTTGTACCATTTCTTCTCGAGAGTTACAACATTCACTACTCTGTCTCAATTGTACACAGGTAGTATTAAAAATCTCGAGGCATCAAGCCAAAATCTCAGATCTAATTATCAATGCACTAACTCCTAGGACCCGAGAGTACAGAGACGACTATAGGACTAACTATACAAAACCAGACAGCCAATGTCTCCACCTGATGGATCACTACTGTCCTTGAGACTGCTGCTGCTCTTCTCCTGCAGAAGGGTTTCTACCTACTTGTCTGCGTCTACCTAAAAATATTGGATCCCACGGGGGTGAGACAATTATAAAAATTGCCCCAGCGAGAGATATAACTCTCTGCCATAACATTATTATTGCAGTTTAATAGAAATAAACTGAGCAGTGGAATCATAAACTTAACAACAGATAATTCAGCATCTAAACAGATTAGAGAAACATTCTTATGCAAGTATTTCAACTATAACTTGATAAGCAACATGTCTAAATTTCAATAAAGAATTGAACACCACAAATAACATTTAAGCATCAAGGACATGCTAAGTAGTATATCATCAACCAGTGATTCCCGTATTTCAATCTTATACAAATACGCTACATAGCTGATTACATTTTACAAACATATTTAAGCTCTGAGGAGATGTGGTATACCGCTCATACTCCAACCGACCATTTCTAAAATTGAAATTGGTACCATAAATAGGTCAATGGAAGATCCAGGTTCTCATGACCTCCCACATCCCAGTCAGTACGGGACCACAAACAAGACTATTTTAACTGCTCAAAATAGCATTCCAGGATATACAGAAAACTTCACTATAGAGTTACAGCGTCAACTGCACTCTCATCGGCAATCGAGAGATTTAATGTTTATCTTCATCGACTCGACTTTAGATATCATTGGGAGATTAGTGATACATCCATCCCAACCATCAGGAGATTTATGATACATTCATCCCGACACATGAAGAATTGAGAGGCTCGATGTTTACCTTCTCTCAATCTCTTCACAAGGACGTAATGATATTTTCACCCATTTACCCCCACATATTCGAAATATGTGAATTCCAGGAAATCCCATAGGAAGACCTGTTTCACCATCACCAACTTCTGACGATGATGGATCTATGGTCATAGCACTACATGAATAGATTTTACTTGATTAATTAAGTACATTTTCATATTCTTTTAGCATCAACCAAGTTCTAAAAACATAGCTTATTATAACAATGCTATAAAGAGACATGTACTAATTGCATCAATTACTTATCAGTCATTAAAAGATATTGGGAACTCAATTCCTCTTTTCAATATTGGGAATTATCGTCCCTTCACAATCTCATCACCATAATCATATGGTTCTGGGTATTTAAACCCTTGGCTCATCATTGAGCATTGTTACCACTTTTCCAGGTAACTATCACCTTCAGGTCATCTGACCAAGGCAAACATGAAACTTGCTATTACAAGCATCACTCATGGTACTTAAGGCCCATTACCTCTCTTTTTATCTCTTACCAGGCAGCAAGGTATATTATGGCACACAAGGCCCAATCACAATAGTGAATTAAACATCATAGTTCATACTTGACTATGATCATCATTTCAGAATACCTGCATGGTCAGCACAAATGATAACAGTAATATCAATTACATATCAATACCATATAAAACAAATATGGATTCACTATTCAAGGGTAACACCACTATTCCCTTACCAGGGTTAGGGTTTCCCATTTCATGTCTTTTGAGGACATTCATCATATTAACCACATCAAGGTTATGGTTTATCACCATATTTCTCAGATTAGGGCTTCATAAAGCATTATACAATATTACCCTAGATTTGAGCTTCACATCACATCAAACATTAGGGTTTCTCATGAAACCATTCTTAGGTAGGGTTTCACATAAATTTCGCCCTAGAATAGGGTCTATATTCAATAAATCACCACTAGGGTTTACTATTCAAGTACCCACAATTAGGGTTTACTAATCATTCTAATTAGGGTTTCATGTTCCATTACCCATACTTAGGGGTTTGCATCACATTACCCTAAATTAGGTCTACACACATCACCACCTTGGATTAGGGTTACATCCTTACCCTGGATTAGGGTTTCAATAAGAATTGCCCTGACTTAGGGTTTGGGTTCAATAACCTTGTCGAGTAGGGTTTATACTCATGATTAGGGTTTCATGATCTCTTTACTAAGGATCATACCCTTGATCACCACATGAGTCATACTCATGTATGAATTCCGTTCTATTATCCTCTCAACTTGATTAGGTTATATCAAACCTTCAATCAAGTACATGCAACTATGATTGCCATAGTGTATCAAGACTATTATTTTTATAAGAAATTAGGGTTCATCCCTTAATTGACACTAAACACTTAGGTACTATTAGGGTTTCAACCTTTGTACCTTCATTGATTACTATTACTAACAATCATTGGATCATTGGAACAATTATCACAGTCAATTTCCAAATGATTGAATCACCATGAACTCCATTCGGTTTTGAAGTTTCATCACCAAACGGTTTTGAAACCATTTTCCCCCAAATAGTTTTGAAACCGTTTGACCCCAAACGGTTTCAAGACCATTTGGTCTCAAATGGTCTCAAGACCGTTTAGGCCAAATCAGTCCCAAAACCGCAAGGACTCTTAGGGACATTCATCAATCCAATCAAATGTAATTGCATCATTGAATTGACTATTGGTTATTCAATTGAAGGTTTCATCAATCAACACCATTATATCTTTATCCAATTGTCAAGGATCAACCACTAACCCTCCAAACGGTTTTGAAACCGTTTGGTCCCAAACGGTCGCAAGACCGTTTGACCCAATTTGTCTTGAAATCGTTAGGACCAATCAAGGATTTTTCAATCAACTTGATTAGGGTTTCCAATTGAAGGAAAGTACACACATTGAATCAATCAATTGGATTCATTGAATCATCATCCAACACCTACTTAGGTTCAGACCTCAAACGGTCAACTAAACCAAACAGTCAACCCTCTCATGCGGTTTGGAGCCCAAGTCACCAAATGGTTTGCAAACCGTTTGGACCAAAAGTCCAAAACCATTTGCAACTAAAATTAGTTGTGGTGTGTTCTTATGATCAGGTTATCATATTCAACCTTCATACCCACGAATACTACTGCCATACTCTTGGAAATTGCATCAATTAATCAAAGGATTTGCAAGAAAAACAATTTGAACATAATTGATGGAGAAAATGAAATCAATAACAATGAAATGGGTTCAAGTTATATAACCCGCCTTCAATTGAGCTTCAAAGCTTGGAGATTCACGTCAACAATGTTAGAAGAAGCTTTCTATAACCACAAGGATCGTTCCTCAAGCTTTTGAGTGAAAAGGAATGGTTAGAAGTGAAGATGGGATCGAGATATGAAGAAATTATGCATTGTTTTATGATTTCCACCATGAAATCAAGAAGAACGAAGGTCAAGAAGCTTACCAACAGGTTGGGGGTCGTCTTCCTGCTGTTCCTAGCTCCCTTAGTCATTTTTGCAAGCAAGGAGAAGAAAGGGATCCGAAAAAGTCCTTGGTTTGAGTGGTAAAGGCTCTTTTATAAGAAAATCAATGAGAGAGAAAATGTTTTTATAAAAATCTTTTAATTCCAAAATTGTTTCCACCTCTTCCTCCTTTATGTATTTCATGAAAACACAACTCTATCCCCACCGAGATCCCTTCCATTATCTATGAATTAAGGGAAAAGAAATTAAGCACCTTAACCCTTATAATAGTAATATCCATATTTGAGTGGAAATTCTTTTTCTTATAATAAGGTGAGTGGAGTTTTCACCTCCTTAGGATATTTCGTGGTCCTTGCAATTCTCAAGGACGTCCACACACATCTGAATCCAACCATTTTAATTTTGGTTGAAGGTCCTTCAATTATTTTATTTATTTTTTGCATTAAATTGAATAATGTTTCCATTATGCTTAAATCTTGATTATTTTAATATCAAGATTCTCTCTCCTTCAAAGAGACACAAATGAGACGACCCTCTCATTTTCTTTAATTCACATGATGACAAGAAACATTAGGGACCTTATTGAAGTGTTAATTTTCATATTTCACCCTAGGTTATGGGTAAATTGCACATTACACCAAAACTAGGTTTTCATGCACAAACATTGCTTTATCAGCTCCTTATTGGTGTTCTGGCTATCGCAAGCCATAACTCTGCATCGTATTCACTCTCATGATGCTTCAACACATGAAGAACATATTATCATGCACAATTTGCAAATAAACCCCTCAACTTGGGTAATTTGCACTTTAGTCCAAAACAGGCAAAACATTGATTCAACAATATTCAAACAGGACTAAAATTGCAATATAAGTTCCTCTTGAGCCTTAATTATCTTTCAACAGATAAGAGCAAGCATGTAATTACTTTTATTAAGAAAAACACCTAGGGTTAAAACATAACCCAGGTCAGGGATGTTACAGTATGTCTCTTCACTTTTGGCCTTTGATGATTGTACCTGGTTATGCTACAGATGACTAGGGTTGCAACCTTTGCACTAGACATGCATGGGTTTCTTTTATGTAATCCCCTAAGATTTCAAGTCTATCAATAACATTTGAATGTTTGGATTCATTTTTTAAACATTTGCAATTCTCATCTACCTGGGTGGCTAGATAGGTTAGTCAGTCGGCTCACCTCATCTATTGAATTTTTACATATTTTAGGATTCTATTTCTAACCAACAAGAGTGTCCAACCAATCAAGTAGAGTTTCTTGGAAGGGTATCTATCATTGGTGGATGTCTAGATACTCGACTAGGAGAATTCATAGGTAGCCAAAAAGTCATGTAAATTATGTTGATTCTTCAAATAAATATAAGCATCCAGATACAGGGTCTTGCCACCTCAGTGGAAATTTCTCGAGATAGCCCTCAATTTCTATGGGTCTAGTCAATTAGATAAAAGGTGGATTCTTGGATAGATTTTTCTATTAACTTTGTTTTTCTTTTTTATTATTGTAGGTGATTAAATAGTGGTCTAGATGACTAGATAAAAAACCCTATGAATTATACCTTCTTGGTCAAGGGGGAAGCTGAGTACCTAAGTCATCTAGATCCATAGAATTTTGCCAAGAAAATCACATTATGGATGCTCAAAACATGCACTAATGGAATAGGAGAAGTGTGGTGATGTTTAAGAACCATCAAGTAGGTGCAATCCATAAGGACATAGGTGACTTACACTACAAATTAGATGTCTATCTAAGTCTACATAATATCATGAAGTAATTTAAACATAAATAAACATATACTTCTAATTAAATCAAAATTTAAATAAAATGTGATGAAATGAGTAAAACCTAATAAGTGAATGCAATGAAGTATTGAATGGATTGGCATTCGCTAATATCCATAGTTGGATGCACTCATGAAGTGGTGGATGCATCATTGGTCTCTAGGTAATGAATAGAAGATATATGTGGGTGTGACCGATTACACATATTGTAAAGGGCAAGATCAACACGGATGGGTAATATATCAATCTATTGATCTTGGTATTTGTCCTACATAGGGAAAGTCATATATACTCTATGAATGCTTTATAAATGAGTGTAGGTACACAATAACCACACATCTAGGTTAAAAACCAACGTAGATCAAGTTGTAGACATCAAACCATCTGATATGGTAGATTCTACTATTTCTCTCTCTCTATAGTTAACATCTAGTGTTTTTCACATTCAAGGAAGCAACAAATTAAATAACTTATCTTTTTGTCAGAATGAACTCCTTAGGCACACAAACATTATAAATAACTCTCTCTCTCTCTCTCACACACACAAATATATATATATATATATATACATACGTGACTATACACATAAATATATGTACATCTTACATGCCTATTCATGCTTCTAGGTTCATCAAAAATTATTTGTCAACATCTTAGAAGACAAAAAGGATATAGTTATACCTTACCTCATTTCTAAAAACTAATGTTTGTTCATAATTATGAGAAGTATTACTCACTATGCTTTACTCATAATTTCTTCTAAATTTCAACATGAAAAGATGCCATAAGAAAGCATTTGTGAAACTATACCTATTTATAATATTCATTGAAATATGAAAAATCTATGCTCAAAACTCATCTGTTGGAACAAAAACACCTTGATTAAATTCATCATAAGGTTAGAGATTTAGAACAACAACTTATTCAACTTGAAAACTATCCATTGATTCATCTTGCACAAAGTTCAGTTAGAAATATGAACTGGAAGCTCTCCAAAAAGTCCAACATGTTTTATAAAAGAAAAGATCAAAAGTTAAGTTGATTGCCAAGAGAAACTTAACACAAAGTGATTACACAACACTAGAAACATAAAGAAGATTTAATATTTAATCTACACTCTTATCATAACAAATATCACGACCATTAATATAAATCTCATCATAACAGACATTTTTGATCACGTCTACAAACTCTTTGACCATGGTTGCACTAGATTCCTTCTCAGAATTTTAATTTGAGACATCCTTTTCCCTCACAATATTATGGAGCCATATTTCCTTACAATGCACTTCTTAGACAACGACATAATGCAAGTAGTCAAAAGTCTAAGGATGGACAAATATCTTGGCCATAATGCCATCTGTTTATCCCTTTACCACATTTTTTTGGATACTTTATTTTTTTCCAGTAGTTTATACTATTAAATACAACATCATGAATACGTAACACCAAAAATTAAATTTATCATAAAAAACCCTATTTCCATAATAAAAAAATAGAAACCACCATATTGGAATTAATTTATAGATTTATTCTCCTTATTAATGCCTCATCCAAGATTATATCCAAAACTCATAGTAAAAAAATTTAAACCTAACATCTCAAGCTGAATTGGCCTTGAACAAACACCTTTCATCAAGACTATTTCCATCCAAGACACTTATATCCTTGTGAATGAATTCATAAAATCTTGACACACACTAGGGACACAACTCCTCACGTTCAAGCTTGACTTTGTAAACATTTTTGATAACATAAACATGGATTCTTTACATAGTTCTTGATGGCTATTACTTTCCTACCAATGTCTTTCTTGGATAAAATGTTCCATTAATTTTTACAAAATTCTCCATGATTTTTAATGGCTCCACATTTGACCAGATCAAAATTACTAATGGTTATTGTAGTGAAATATGACATCAGATAAGACAGCGGAAACAAAGATTTTAGTGCCATATTCCCCTTAGATAGCAGATCACGTCAACACCTATAATTTGGGAATGAAGGCTTACAAGAGATAATGCGGTCCTGGAGCATGTCCATCGACTTATCCTTGCATCTGTGTGCTTCTTCTTCAAACAAAAATTGAGTAGTCATCGACAACAACCTCTTGATGCAGCACCATAGATGGTGATTGACAACACCCTCCTAGAGGGTGGCAAAAGCCTCCTTGCCTCTACATAGTCCACATGGACCACCACAAATTCTATTTTGTGCTACCAAAGACAACATGAAGGAGCTATACCTTCAAACGTCGACCTTCTAGGATTCATTCACTCTCTAATATTGTCTCTTCCTTACTTTCCCTCCCTTTTACGAGTAGGACTTGCTTGGGATCTCTAGTTACCAAAACCAGAGAGGAATTTTTTTTGGTATGATCTCTGAAAGCCTTGATGTCACAAAACTATTTTTTACACTAAGTCCAAACTCCTAATGGTTACATAGGTAAAGGTGAGTCAAATTTGGGCATCTATCCTAAAATGGTACATAATTTCACACAAGCAATATATATATATATGAAAAGGAGATAACAGAAAAAAAAGAGATAACAAGATACTAAACATGGAGATAAGAGATATGTATCCATTTATATATTCAAGTATACCCATTAGTGATTCATTTTAGAGCTTAGATTCTTGAGTGCAGTGGATCTTCATTTGGGAACTACAAATTTGATAAACAAAGTGCATTGAATACACTAAGAAAAACATGTAACCACAATTTAAGAGTAATATAAAAGTTGCTTGTCTAGAAACATAACTAGAAATAAGGCAAGAACACATAACAACTTTGTTTTATACAAAGCACGTTTAAGTTTCTTTATCCATTTTATCAACCGTAGGCCTTTTGACTAACTTCTCATTGGAGGAGTCTATAAGGGTGCTAAAGATTAGCTACCCTATACTTAAGGGACCTCAAGGTCATTGCCAACATGTAACCTTTGTATCATAATGGTCCTCCTTATCTCAATATATCAAGTGAGACACCTAATCTGGTTACGCCAAAACTTCAGGTAGGTACATCAGGATATATGATGGATTTCTCTAAATAATATTCAAGGTTTGTCAATATAGTATAATCAAATATGAAAGTTGTAATCATAGAAACAAAAACTCAAACAAGTAATTATCTATCCAAGCGTTCATATGAGCATACATGCAAACAAGCCATTAACATAGTAGGGTTAAGAGATCAAGCATACCTTGTGAGTCGAGTATGATTTATAATCCATGAGTAGATTCTAGAGTAGGTCCAACCCGAAGTGGACGTAAGATTTAAAAAGGCACAAAAGTGGGTATTAAATCAATATGGTTATTGTAAGGTATGCATCATATATCTCATGTGGATGTCCCCTTATACCTAGGTTTAAAGTATCTCAATCTTAGTTCCAAAGTTTCACACATGCATGCAATTATTCAACATTGTTTAAAAGTCATACATGCACCTTAGGTCTAGGTGGTACATCCACATTATGTGAAATATTAGATGGATATAAAATTTGATTTGTAAATATTGGAAGCATAAGATTTGGATTATTCAAGATCATGATCAAGTCATATCAGATCAATTCCATGCAATAGGGTCATATTTTCAAGTCGTAGAAGCATTAAGGACATAAGATAGATCAAGTTAATATTGTAGAGTTATTGCATGATAAGTCTACTGATTTGAAATTGTACTTAGTATTCTACTCATTATGGTGCTCATTGCACAAGGTTCAAGATCTAGCTACCTATAGTGCATGTACTTCACATCATATGGCATATTGTACAAAATAAGTCATGAGTAGGGCCACAAATGGACAAGGTATATTTCATTGTTCAAAAAGGTACTAGGCTGACTGATTTAGTTATTTTATGGTCATATGATGGTTGTACATGTATAAGTTCCAAAAGTAAGAAAGATACATCATGCAAGAGCAAAAGATCCACTTATAGGTCCAAAGAGTAAGGTGTACATAAAAATGATGTTTACTTCGTGATTCAAGTCACAAGGTAGATAAAAGTTACTGTTCTAAAGATCAAGAGTGATATGATAAGAAAAAATACTATACAGGAGAAAGATAAGTCATTAGATTCAAAGAGAACATAAAATACATGATTTTTAGGAATCCAGGAGAAAACAAAATAGAACTAGGTTCTAAAACTAGTTCTATTTTATAGATCTCATCGAGAGGATAAAAAATCATATATTATATGTCATATCTGAAAAAAGGATGTGTAAGATTTCAATTTTGAAGATTTGTATTATAATCTTTACAAAAAAGAGGGGAGGGGTGTTACCAAGTGTTTATGCGGCTCCTAGGTCCGTCCCATCTCGATCCAACAAAAACTCACTCCTTGGGCCCACACTTGATGCTCACTGCCTTGAGTCGCCTGATTACATTGACTGGCAGTTTGAGCTCGACCCCACTGGTCCAACTACCTCTCATCGTCACCATCCACTTGGGTGGTGTCCATTGGAGATCTACAGATGCCGGCGACCACCACTCGCACTTCATGGACCCGGGCACCATGCCTGGTAATAAGAACCCCCTCCTCTCTGTATGAGGGATCCATGCTCATCCTCCTTCTAGCGATGCGGAGCAGGGACCTTGCTCGGTGCCAACCTCACTAGAGATGGGGCAAGGGTGACTCTGAACCCTGCACAATCACACCCATGGTCCGAACAAGCTTGAAGGAACCTTGAGGAGTTGGTCATAGATTTGAGTTCGAGATGAGGGAAGCACAAATAAGGGGGTGTGTGAGGACACTGGCGGTGCATGATCTTCTTGGTCATTAGCCTCTTTGAGCAGGTGCGGTGCTGCTCTTGTAGAGGATCAAGCACAATTGTCGAGGTGGCCTTGGGGCCATAGAAGGATCATAGTCTAGAAAGGGGAGAGGGAGAGAAAGAGAGAGGGTGGAACCGAGGAAACTAGGGCCATGCTACCCATGACAATGTTAAGGTTTTAAAACCCATCAAGAACACACGATGTCAAGATGGTGAGTTATAAGGTGGGAGGGAAAGGATATGGAGAGTGATGAATGCATATCCATCTTAGTGTTAGTTGCCATTTTTGGCCCAGTTTTGCACTAAAATCTCTCATATCCCCCCTAAACATGCTCATATAGAATTTTCATCAGTTTTAGATGATTATTTAGAGTTTTGATCAAATGCATTAGTCTCCATTGTTGGATTAAGCATCACAGTATGTGCACCAGTGTAGGAGACAGTGGTCCCGCTAACCGACTAGCAGGCCCAAGTAACTTTCAGTAATTTGGACCATATTTTTGATGGCCAGTTCCTTCATCAGAAAGCATCTTCATCAATCAAAGGATTCATTGATGCATGCCCATCGACCCATAGCAATAGCATCCCCCACACGGGGTGGGTTTGTTCCATGATGCCTTGGCCACCGCCAAGATGACATGTCGACCGACACTCGACACGACTGATCCCATCTCGACACGTCTGGGCCGAGGTCAAGGTAGCGTGACCGTGACACCCCATCACGACCATGAGCCCATCTCGACACGTCTGGGCTGAGGTCAAGGTAGCGTGACCGCGACACCCCATCACGACCATGAAGAAGAAAGACCCTACTGTGACCACGTCATACCAGTGCGACCGCAGTACAAACACCTCGACCGTGGCAATCACCTCGACCATGAAAAAGACCTTGGCACAGTCGGGCTCACACCCAGCATGGTCGTGTCAAGGAGTACCACGACCGCTACTGAAGGCCGCGACAGTGGTAGTTCAGTCAGTTCTCTCCTGATCCACACCTATAAATAGACGACTCCCTCCTTCATTTGAGGCATCACTTCTACTCCATCCACACTGCCAGGTTGCCACTCTGTACCCAACCAAGGAAGATGACCTCCTCTGCTAAAGACTACCTCTGTGGTGTCCTTGCTACTCTGCTATCTCTGCTCCATCAAGATCTATCTCCTAGCCACAAAAGTGGTGGGATTTTAGATCTGTTGCACCTTCATCCATCAGCCATCTACCACTCCATATCCTACGAGTAAGAAGACAAGAAGATAAGGAAGAAGGAGAGAGAGAAGATCATCCTCGCCTGTCTTGATGTTCTTCCCCTCTTCGTCCAAATCTTCCCCTCCATTTGTGTAGAATACTGTTTCTCCACTGAGCTACGATCATCTTGTGCACTGTGACCATGGTAGAATCTTCCCTCTCTTGTTCTTTCTGTTTCTATCACGAGGAGCGAGTAGTCCATTTTGCTGGGGTGCAGGGACCAGCCCCGCTGCCCGTGCTTACATGTTCATCGTATAACATTCCATGGCTTGTGTATAACTTTCCATTTCATTGTAAATCTTTCAATGCATGCTTTGTGGATTGATCACCTACCTTGTATGATCTATTATCTCCCTTTGTTGTGAGAACTTCAATGCTTAGGATTTGAATATCGATTAAAATGGTTGTTGCCCAGATGAGAACTTCCAGAGGGATATCTTCGGAGTAGTAAGTGTGTGGTATGTGGATAACGAGACATCGATTCTATGGAGATGCTTATGCAAACCCCATTTCCTAACGGATGGTTTGGTACTCCATTCAGATTGTTGTATCTTGCCTAAATGTGTTTTGGGATGTTTTTGCATGTTTAGTGGTGGTGAAACCTGATTCCACCGCATCATTAATCTAAACTCAGTTTTAATCTTGCTCTTTTACTTTCCTTGCAATTAGCTTAACTAAACCCAAATCAACTCTTGCTCTAAATATTAGTCTTAGTTGATCTAGATTCAACTAGCAAGATTCTTAAAAATATTTTCCCTTAAAATTTGATCCTTAACTATACTACGATAAGACCCGCCCACTTGTCGGTGGTACTATTGCACAAAGTTTTGGTAAAAACTTAGGGATTTCAGCCCTAAGTGAGTTTCTTAGTGAAATAAAAGTCACATCAAATTCTGGAACAATTGTCGGGGACAACAGAATCATCTAGTTAAATCTAGTTCTATTGAGACTAATCTAGGATTTTACTTTCACTTTTGATACTGTTGATCATATACTTGAATTTGGTTCTACTCCTCCCCTATAGCTCCCAAAAGATCTTTCCATCCCAGGACCCCCAAAGACTAGTGCATGCCACACTCCAACAACACCGACCTTACAACTAGCTTGGACCCAAAGATAGAATGAACCTTTCATTGTCAGAGTAGAGAGAACCAAGATAGGATGGCATAAGAGGTAAAAATTGCCTAAAGGTAACTCAAGCCCTTAATGCACAAAGAGAAAGGCTTATGCAAGAAGCCTGAGCTGTAGTTTAAGAGGAAATTTAGGTAGCTCAAGTAGCAGCCCAACAAGCTGAGTTACAAAAAGACCTTAGAGAGTTCTCAATCCCTAAAGATGCTAACGTTCAACACCCAGTGAAACCTCCTCCCATCACAGATCCAAACTTTGAGATCAAGTCACATTGGATTACACTACTTCAGAACAACCCTTTTTGTGGTAAGAACATCGAGGATAGTCAAGAACATCTTCTGAGGTTCATAGATTTATGTGCTATGACAAAGCATGATGGAGTTATAGATGATGCTATCATACTCCTTCTCTTCAAATATTCCCTTGAAGATGGAGCCATGAGTTGGTATAGCTCTTTGCAATGCGACCCCATCACCACTTGGGAAAACCTCAAAATGTTTTCTTGAAAAAATTCTACCCTCCTTCCCTCACTGTGATATTAGGGTCCAGGTAACACAATTTGTTCAGGCCCCTGGTGAAACCCTAGAAGAAGCATGCAAAAGATACAATGAGTTACTATGCAAGTGTCTACACCATGGCATACCTAAGAATTAGCTCATCGAAATCTTTTATAGGGTTGTGGATGATGATATCAAGAAGTTTTTAGACTCCTCATCTGGAGGAAACTTCATGCGTTAAAGTTATGATAGCGCATGGAAGGTTGTCACCCTTAAAGATGAAAATCAAGCCAGCTGGGGGAGATCCTTAGGCAAATGAGGGTTGAGGTAGCTATAGCAGAAAGTAGTCTTGAGTACAAGTCTATCAATTAGTCTCTAAAGTACTAGTTTCCAAGCAAGAAAACCTTGTATCATCTTTCAACACCTATGAAAGGAGGCACTCACCCCCTCGACAACAAGAGCAAGTCAAGTCAGCTTCACCATTTTGCAAAACATGTAAAGACACTGATCATTCTATGCTATCTTGTATTATTCTCTATGATGTTGTTCTGGGCAATGATTGTTCCCAAGGAGGTAATGGTTAGATGGAAAATCTGAATGCCATCTGTACTATCCCTGGTCAAGGTTATTATAATCTAAATCAAAATAGGAACCATCTAGGTTTGTAGTAAAAAAATCCTTCAGGAGTGGAAAACTTACAACAACTTAGTTCAGATAATCAACAACGAGGCCCACCAGGATTCTAGTATACACAACAACAAAATTTCAAAAATCAAGGGAGCTTCAGGGGTAACTTTCAAAATAGAAATTACAACCAGTATCAAAACACCCCTCAGTTCCAACATCTCAACCAAATCCCACATCAACAACTACAACAAGGACAACAAGCTGGTCCCATCTCTTTTGATGACAAACTATCATTCATTGAGAAGATGCTACAAACACACTAGACTATGATAGAAAATAAAAAAGCCCATAAGAAGGCTATTGAATCTCAACTAGCTCAACTTTTTTCTATCCTCAAGCCACCCACTAGAGCTTTTGCTGGTCAACCAAAGAATAATCCTAAACATCCTGAGAAATTAAAATCTATTTCCACTCGATTTGGAAAAGGCTATTCCAATCCTCCTATCAAGATGCCTGTGATAGTTACATACAAGTATGACTTGGTGATTGTCCAAGACACTGAAGTACCTGAATCTCAACTGAAAGAACCACTGATGACTGATAAGGAAGACAAAGTAGATTCTAAGAAACCTATTGTTGTAGAAGCAGAAGACATGCTTGAGCTAGTTATATCAATATACAAGCCTCGTCCTCCTTTCCAAGCTCGACCAAAATTGATATTTCATTATTAATAGTCATGATAGAAGAATCACATGAGGGGATAAGAAATATACCCAATCACTATCTACTTGGTTGGCTTAGGTGGTCCCTAAAGAAGATATGAGATGCTAAAAGACTCTCTACACTTTAAGGAAAGGATTTAAGTTCTCCCTGGTTTCTTAGGATGTCTTGTGCCTTAAACATATATAGAATATCATGTGTATGACTCTAATATCATTTATCATAGAACTATTTGTTACCCCAATTCCCCACTCTTAATGGATACACAACCAAAGGAGAGTGGACTTGGCCATCCGTCCCTAGAATGGCACATAATTTCACACAAGCAATACATATAAAAAGGCAATAACAAAATTAAAGAGATAGCAAGATACCAAACATGGATATAAGAGATATGTACCCATTTCTATATTCAAGTATACCACTGGTGATTCATTTTAGAGCTTAGAGTCTTGAATTTAGTGGATCTTCATTTGGCAACTACAAGTTCGATAAACAAAATATATCAATGAAAGTGCATTGAGTACACTATGAGAATTACTGTAGTTTAAGAGTAATATAGAAGTTTCTTAACTAGAAACATCACAATAAGCAAGAACTAGAAACAAGGCTAGAACACTTAATGACTTTGTTTTATACAAAATCATTTTAATTTTCTTTATCTATTATATCAATAGTAGGCTTTTTGACTAACTTTTCATTGCAAGAGTCAATAGGGGTGCTAAAGATTACTGAACCTATCCTTAAGGGACCTCAAGGTCATCGCCAAGAGGTAACCCTTGTATCATAATGGTCCACCTTATCTCAATATATCAAGTAAGACGCCCAACCTGGTGTCCTTACCCCAAAAATCTAGGCAGGTACACCGGGATATATAATGGATTTCTCTAAATTATGTTTAAGGTTTGTCAAAATTGTATAATCAAATATTGAAGTAGTACTGATAAGAACAATATCTCAAACAAGTAATTATCTAGAGAAGCATTCACAAAATCATACATACAAACAATCAGCCGACAAGGAGTTGCTCAAGTGGTCAAGCATGGTGTCCCATAACAAAGGGACCCAGGTTCAAATTCCAATTTCCTCCTTCATTTATCACCCTCTTGGGCGTTTGGCCTCTGCTACGGGCATGGGAGAGGGGGGATATATCTTTATCTCTTAATACCATACATACAAATAATCCAATACCATAGTAAGGTCAAGAGATTAACCGTACCTTACGAGTAGAGTACAATTTATGACCCATGAGTATATTCTTATTTGATTGCCACCCCACTAACAACCACAGCTAGTCAAGCAACTGAAAGGGAAGAAGGTGAGGAGAGAGGGAGAAAAGAGGAGGAGGAGCAGCAACATGGAGGCACTATGTTGTTGTGCGACCCCTCACATGAGAGTGATGATGGTGAGGGAAGGGGGAAAAGAAAAGGGGATTCAACCAGGCCTGGACCTGATTCTTGGTTAGCCCAATCTCCACGAAATGGAGAAAAGACTAGAAATTGTATTTGATATTCAAAAGGTCTCATCTCCCTCCCTTGATATCCAAAATGGGCAAGGAAAGATGCATTGGAACTGTGGGATCATGCCTCAAAACATGGAATTGAAGTTAGAATGGAAAGGGACTCAAAGTGAGGATTAAAAAGAGAATTACATATCCATGATGTAACAAGAGCCTGAACAAACATTTAATCAATTCCAACGCATTAACTATGTATAGTGTGACACAAAATTCATCTAATTAAGGGATGCAATATTCGATTGATGCACAAAATGACATCAAAAATTTAATCCTTGATCCAATCATATTGATCATTGAACCGTGTAGTTCATAACATAAACATGTCATTTTAGAGTTTGAACTGGTTGGTTTACTATGCACATGTCATTTCAGATTTGTGATTCATCCAATGCAATTCAAATTGACCTGATACTTGAATCAATTAGTTCAACATTGAAGCGATTTGTCATAGTCCTGTGAGTCAATTTTCAACCATTGTTGTTTAAATTGAATAACAAAACATTCTAGTAATCAGGTTAAACCATATTCACTAGTAAAATGTTATTCTAGGTGCATCCTATGTGTGTGACCCTACAAGTCCCAAATTACATTGGTAGTGAATGTACATAACCAACTTATGATATCACAAGCAATGAGTGATATCTAGCAACACATCATTGCTATCTAAGTAATTGGAAAGTTGGGGAACAACTTCAACCTACAATATGTGATCAGTGTTACCATGATCATATAGTTCATTTGTCTCTGATATCCAGGTTGAACTCGAGGCATGGAATCATCATCCTTTTCGATGTTCAATCCATGTTGCTTGAACTAGAGAAGACTATATGAGATGCATGTGAGATCACATATCACATATTGAGTCACACGAGTGTGGCCATATGTTTATCATTATTACTTATCAAGTGGTATGGATATCAGTCTCATGTAGGAGGGACAAACCCCATCTACATCACTCACACTCAGTCCCCATGTGTCACAATGCACCCGAGCATCACCTTTATGGCAACCCTTACTCAAGGTCATCTTGGATGATGTCAAAATACATCAAACGACATGTGATAAGTGTAGTGACTTCAGGTCTAAGAACCAAAATTACCATGATCACTATGAGAACTGATTTCAACTACCATTCCATGGTCTTCATGTATCATTCTCAAGGTGGGTCTGTTTGATACACTATTCTCTAACAAGTACGTATGTGTTTGGTTTGATATCACATATCATGACTGATGAGATTTTGTGATAAACCAACACACATTCTAGTCTTATGTATTATTGTTGTCTATTTATTTCCATAGTAATATCTGACTAGAGACATAACAAGAATATATGTGCTCTTATCATACATATGATCTCATATCATACATACGATCTCATTGTTCAACTCCTCAACCTAAAGACATATATCATCGAGTAACATCATTCATTAGACATCTACTATGTTTGCGTCATAATCTCATGATTGAGACAAACATAATAGATAAAATCACTTTTATCATTATCAAATTAGGTATCTAATGCCCCATTACAGTAATTGTATGATTGGCTCTCTGGGCATACATACCAATAGAATCTCACTTGCACTTAGAGACAATCACCTATGGATCTTATTCCAAATGATATCAACATGTCCATCATGTTTTTACTGCATAAGTTCTTTTATGTACGATTAGAAACATTTGCTTCTAGTTGGTATGTTACAAGTTTTCACATCTCCTTTCAGTATAACTTCTCATATGAGATGGAAGTGTCGTAGTATGCTATCTGAGTTCCTTTGCCTGACTAGTATCTCCACTATTATCATAGTATTTCTACTATGTCATCAATGGTTCAAACCTCCCACAAGTTCATCCAAGTGAACTTCTTGATCATACAATATCCTCCATCATTTTCAAAATAACAAAGTACTCAACTTCTATTGTAGAATTAAACAACTATCTCTTGCTTAAGTCTTTTCCATATTACATTTTTTGTTTTAATATCAAACACAAATTTAGGTTGCGATCATTAATTTCATTTGTCATTTTGGAATCTTGCATCAGTGTACCCCTTTACACCCAACTCCTCATAACCATAACTAAGGAACTAATCCTTTTAATGCTTCTCAAGTACTTACGGATATTCTTTATGAGTCTAGTGCCTTTACTAGGATCTAACATGTATCATCTCATCATGTCCAATGCATATGAGAAAATAGAATGAGTACATAGAATTGCATACATGATAGATCCAATTGCAAATACACATGTAATCTTACTCATATTTTCCCATTCTTCACAAAAACTTGGTGCTGGACTCTTGAGAGACTAATCCCATGGGACATGAATCTTACCAATGTATGTGCCCTTTCTTAGGTCAAGAAGCATTCTAGATATATATCTACAGGTCTTGATTCCTAAGATATAGGATGCTTTGCCTAAATCCTTCACAGAGAAGGTACTTTTGTAGCTAGGTTTTAACATTTGTAGTACAAGGATGTTATTTTCCATCATTGTGTGGAATACAAATATGCTCCTACTCAAATATTTTATAATAACAAATTTCATCTTCATTTTGACTAAAGTCAAACTCTTTGATTGTATTGTCAAATCAAAGATTCAAACTCTAAGATGCCTGCTTAAATCTATAGATTGACCTTAGTGGATTATAAGTTTATTTGCAATAATTAAATTTATAAAACCTTTAGGCTATGTCAAATACACATCCTCATAATTATTACTATTAAGGAATGAAGTTTTAACATCCATATGCTAAATCCCATGGTCGTAACAAGCTGCAATGGCAAGCATTATCCTGATGAATTTAGCCATGGCAACTAGTGAAAAGATTTTGTCATATTCAACACCTTGAACTTTTTTGAAATCCTTTGCAACTGATATTCCCTCATAGTTTAGTACACTACCATACATGTAAGTTTTTTTCTTTAAAACCCAATTGAACCCTATGGTTTTATCCCTTAATGTGGATCCAACAAGGTCATACCTTGTTGGTGTACATGGAGTCCATCTTTGATCCCATAAACTCAAGCCATTTTAGATTTTGGTGCGTCAATGGATTCTAGATAGGTTGTTGGCTCATCAAATGATGACCAACTCACTACCTTTATGAGAAGTCACATTTTACTAGATCTACGAGTTTTATGTTACATAAGGAACTTGACATTCCATAACAAATTATGATTTTCATTGTTCCCATTATACCTCTTTAGGTTCAACTATTCTTGTTGTTCTCGAACTTTTTGAGTTCTAATTTTTTCCCACTGATTCCTTCATATTGAATTCCTCCTAAGGAATTCAATGATCCTGACAACAAACACTTTTGTGATCAAATTGGAATATAAAAGTAGTATTCAACAAAACAACATTTATATGATTTGTAGACAAAGATTTTCAAGAAAATATTTTCTTATATAAGATGTTATTCCTTATCTTTATAAAATACGTATCGGGACACTTCCCATGTCATATCTCATATGGTGTCGTTTGTACCATTTATGACGGTGCATTGTTTTAGTATGGATCATGTGCCAAAAAGGCAATTGGAAGATTAGCTAGTTTTTTTGATAATCATACCATGACTAAATGACTTGAACAATGACATGATATGAATGTCAAGAGTAGAAACATTGTTGTTATGTCCCTAGAAGGTTGTTATTATGGAAGCTAATAGACAACAATAACACATAAGACTAGAGTGTGTGTTTCTTGATGACATAATCTCATTCATGATATATGACACCGAACCAAACCCATAGATCATTTTTGGAGAATAATGTATTGGACAGACCTGCCTTGAGAGTGACATATGAAAACCATGATTGGTAATCAGAATCATATCTCATAGTGATGGTGGTGATTGTGGTTCTTAGACATGAAATCACTACACTCATCACATGTTTAATGTATTTTGTCATCATCAAACATGACCTTAAATAAGGGTCACCATAAAGGTGATGCTCAAATGTATTATAACACATGGAGAGTGATTGTGAGTGATGTACTTGGGATTTGCCCC
>OY856409.1:1713648182-1713875682 GCA_963693085.1 Alisma plantago-aquatica | reverse complement strand
TACTGACTAGAGGAAAATGTTGCTAACCTCGTGGATAAGCACTTTTGCAACAGAAACATGATGGACATGTTTAAAAATCACTTATAATAAGATTCTTTGGCGAATGGCTCTAAGTGAAAGTGGGCGTCTGTTGGTATATATTCTCAGAGATCCAATCATATGATGATTGTAATGGCATATCTTGTAAATGATTTTAATAATAACAAAGGCCATCTTCTGATATATTTTGTTTTATTTAGTTATGAGATAATGATGAAACATAATTAATGTCTAAAGAATGATATCACTCAATGACATGTGCCTTTAGGCTGAGGACCTAAAGAATGAGATCATATGGATGTCAAGATTAGATACATTCTTGCTATGTCCCTAGTCAGTTGTTATTGTGGAAGATAATAGACATCA
The DNA here is from genome assembly GCA_963693085.1 of Alisma plantago-aquatica. Classification (NCBI taxonomy): domain Eukaryota; kingdom Viridiplantae; phylum Streptophyta; class Magnoliopsida; order Alismatales; family Alismataceae; genus Alisma; species Alisma plantago-aquatica. The sequence continues at coordinate 1,713,875,277 of OY856409.1, read as the reverse complement.
ATAACACATATGACTAGAGTGCGTGTTGGTTGATGATGTAATCTTATTAGTCATGATATATAATATTGAACCTAACACATAGATACTTGTTGGAGAACTCTGTATCAGACATACTAACATTGAGAGTGATGCATGGAAACCATGATTGGTAGCCAAAATCATCACACATAGTGATGGTGGTGATTGTGATTCTTAGACTTGAAATCACTACACTCATCACATGTTGTTTGATGTACTTTGTCATCATTGAACATGATCTTGAATAATGGTCACCATAAAGGTGATGGTCAAATATATTACAACACATGGGAGTGATTTTGAGTTATGTAGATGGGATTTGTCCCTCCTACATGAGTTTGATATCAAGACCACTTGATAAGCTAGTCTGAGAAAAGAATACATATGTGAATAAATATATGATATTAAGTTCACATATATCTCAGATAGTTTTCTATAGTTCAAGGAAAATGGATTGAATGTTGAGAGGAGACAATTCCATTTCTCGCGTTAAATTAGGATATCAATGACAAAGGAACTATACAATCATTGTAACATCAACTACAGATTGTAAGTTGAAGTTGTTTTTCAGATTACTTGGGTAGCAATGGTGTCTGTCTAGATACCAATCATTGTTTGTGATGTCACAAATCAATTATGGACACTAACTGCCATCACAGCTTGGAACCTATAGGGTCACACACATATGATACACCTGGAATAGGAGTTTATTCATGAATGTAGTTTAATTTTGATTACTAAGGAGTTAGGTATTCATTTTAAACAACTATGGTTAAATGTTGACTGACTAGACTTTGAACTGACCGGTTCAAGTGTTGAATCGACTGATTAAAAGGTCAGATCAATTGAACCAAGATTGGCAATCAGAACCAAGAGATGATCAGTTCAGCAAGTGAACTGATCAGCTCATAGTTTGTGAATTGAACGGTTCAGGTAGTGAACCAACTGGTTGGTTGATCAATTTGATTGGATCAAGGATTAGTACCGACGTCATGTTCTATAGTAATTGGATAAGAATTTCCAATTCAATTGCAATTGGGAAACATAATGAAACGACTGGTTCAAGGATTGACCCAATCAACTCACATGCGAACCGTTTGATTTACTGTTGAAATAACATATTTGTCATTTGTAGGTGACAAAAATTAATGAAATTCCATCCCCTTCTACTCCCGCTCAGACTAGGATTCCTGACCCTACCCCTGCTATAAATAGAGGGGTAGTCAAGGCTTTCTAGAGATATAATAATAATATCTGACAATTTTTATCTTCTTTGGTTGTGGTAATCGAGAGAGTCTGACTCGTCAAAGGTAGGGATAGCAAGGGAGAGACAATTGGGAAAGCAAGTCAGTGCTAGCAGACTGACTAGAAGGGACAACTCCTTCTTGTCCATTCATCTAGAATAAGAAGAGTTCCTGATGTTCCATTCGGACTACTATAGAGGCGAGGAGGCTATTTCCTACCGCTAGTAGAACAAGGTCAGCTGTTGTCTAGGGTGACCAACCAAGAGGCCGATGTTGATGCCATCCAGGAACAACTTGAATAATGGCACACACTACTACAAGGGAATTTTTATTGGACTTTCCCCAAGACCAGGTATAACCTTGCACACCATCCTTCCCATTATATAGTTCTTGATGTAATATAATGTCCAAATGGTAATATGGTGGTTAAATTTTTTTTCCACTTCCTTATCTGATGCCATATTTCCCAACAATCAAGTCATTCAGTATATTATTATTTATATTTGTCTCTATAACTATGAAGTATAGATTATGAGACATTGGGAATTTCCATATAAGATCTCATCTTTTAAAATTTACATCAATTTATTCATAATATTCTTGTCCATATAAAATACATGAAGTTTTTATTATTGGTAGGTACATAATTACAATTCACTAATTCTATTAGATGCCCATCACGTCGATCCGAATGACATATTTGAACTATAGTGGCAACAACCTTGCTCTACAAAGTTCTATCTTACTTCTTTTCGGGTATCGAGGTGGATATCTCTATCTCCTTCTTCTTCCCAAGATACTCTATATAAAGAGGGTGATTCCTTTTCTCTTGTCTAGGATGATGATAATGGTGGCACTTTTCTACCCATTCACTCCTCCCTTAGCTTTCAGTGAAGAACACTCCAGTTTATAGCTAGATTTAGAACTCTTCTTAGCTTTACCTTTGCCCTTAGACTTCCCTATGTAGTTTAACATCATAGATTTGGGTTTTTGCTTCATCATCTATGCTTCAACTATCCTCAACATGCCAACTAATTCTGATGACAATATGTCGAAATCATTTATGTTGTAGTTCATGACAAACTAACTATATGACTCTAGAAGTGACTTTAGAATCACATCAGTGGCCAACACTTGACTCGAGGGGAATCCTCATCTAGCAAGGTTCTCTACATATCCAATAAACTTGAGCACATGAGGACTTACTAGATCTCCTTATTCCATGCTGCCTTTGAACAATGCGTTGGAGGCATCATATCTCTCCTATCTTGCCAGATCTTGGTACATGTTTTTAAGGTGTGCTACATCTCAATAACATCCATGTTCTCAAACTTGTATCTATAACCCATAGTTCATAGAGAACATCATTAGGCATTTGACTTCATCAACATATTCAAAATTCTTCTTGTAAGCATCCCTATTAGCCTTAGGTTAGCGGGAACAGGTTCATCTCGCTGTGGTGTCTTTAGGACATAGACATTGCGATCCTCTGTGAGAACAATTCTCAACGTCCTGAACCATTCATAGAAATTATTCCCCTTTAGCTTATCTCTATCAAGGACAAATCACAAGGAAAATGTGTTATTTGTTTTCATTTGTTTCTACAAGAGAAATTAGAAATTTTGTCAAAACACTTTTGATCTAATTTGATTTCAAAAGTATGAAGATATGAACAAGGCTTTTAACGAATTATCTCCTCCTGATATTTTATTCAATTGGATAGCCCTCATTATCAATTCATAATATTGAAAAGTACATCCTTCTAGTGAGCCAAGAACTATATTCCATCAATTCATCAATCATCTTTGGCTGATCTCTCACAACTTGACTATTTAGGTAGACAATATTTGTCAATTGCATTTCATGCAACTCTTGGAAAGATCACGTGTACACATATTTATCACAATCCATCTCAATGATTCTAGGCACTTAATCTCATTAAGGCCACCTAGTTAAGACTAACCCAAAAGTCAACATGATAGAGTATGTAATCTTCTTTGGAATATATACATCTCTACCATAACATTTCCATGATATGGACGATGCACCACACTAGTAACCTACACTTATTTGATCAAGCTTTTCATGTGTGTCACTTATAGAAAGTATCTAAAGCTTAATATTTGTTGAGGGATTTATTTAAATACATATACATATCTGGTCATGACATACTTATAATACATATCATATACATGCTATATCTACAAATGAAAATCATGCAATCAGAAATATACGAGCAATTGTTATGGCCATACTAATATAATTCCTTGGCGCCACAAGAAATCACTACCACCTAAGTCCACATCATTTGTAGAAACCAATTGTTGATGAAGATCTATGTTGAAACTAGTCTGGATTGATCGATTCAACTCTTGAATCAATTAGCTGGCCTCCTGGTCAGTCGGTTGGTCTCTTGGATCGGTCGTCTGGTCTCTAGTCTAAGCGGCACCTAGACTCCTCCAGTTGATTGATTGCCCCACCAGCCAATCGATCATCTCCTTCCATCATCTGGCCTCCTCGATCCTCTAGTCGATCAGTTAACTTCTTAGTCAGTTAGTCCATCTAGTGTCATAATAGGAAAGAAAACTATCCTATTTCTATTTAACTTATTACATTGTAATATGAAAACCTCAAGTTACATTCTAGTGGAGCATAGGAAGGAAAACATTAATAGTTTTATATATATAAAATAAGAGATAAGCTCGGTATGAAAACCACAATATAAACAAGAATAACAACCATACAACCAAGCATAAAGATCCAGTGGTTATTGTCAATAACCATGCGAACATCCACCATTAAAACCAATTTTAAGGCGACACCAATAGATTTCTTATATATCATATCATATCATATCATATCATAAATATCTTTGAATCATATGTGGTATTTAATCAGATATGCACATTAATCAGTTAAAATTTTCACATCATATGTAATACATAAATGATAAAACCAAAAATCCGATCATATCGATTAAATCCTAAAATATAGTAAGTTGACGTGGCTCTGATACTATTGTAGGGAAATATGGCATCAGATAAGGCAGTGGAAATAAAATTTGTACTGCCATATTCCCCTTAGGTAGTTGAGTGTGTAAATAACTTTAAATTGGGAATGAAGGTTTGCAAGAGATATACCTGGTCTTGGAGCAAGTACAACAACTTATCCTTACAGTAGTGTGATTCTTCTTCAAGTAGCACTCGAGCAATCATCAACAATGGCCTCCTGGTGCAACGAAATAGATGTGTAGATCCAAGAATCCTAAAATAGATACAAAATTACATAATTTTAGTCAATTATTCAATTACTTAAAAGTTATCATTGAAACAACTGACAAATTATGATTTATCTATTAAAGAAAAGGGACAATGTGTTGTCACTGTGTCAATGAGCTCCTCCTCTCTACAGGTTTCATTGGCAGGGAGTAAACTCTGGTCACTTCTTCACTTTCAAGAGAAAAAATTGTAAGGACTCCTCACATTATCCCCATAAATATGGACCATAGAAGCATGCTTGTTAAATAGTATTTCAAAAAACCATATTCTCAAAATAATAAAAAATGATTAACAATTCCATTCAAAGAAAATTACTATGTCTAAGGAAGTTGTGCTTCAAAAAGGAGGAAGATAACTATGAAGCTAAAGAATTAAATTTTAAACTGTAAAATTTTAAGTAAAATGCAGAAGGTAAAACTATTATGCAAATCCTCCATGGTTGAAATAAAGCTCCAATTTTCTCTTGAGTTGAACCAGCCACAACTTTGCATCTGAATCCTGAGCTTATGCTAAAATGCCAAACATGTTAGCATATTGAAATGATGTGTATGTGGATTCCACCAAAAGTACGTATGTAATGATAACTAAGTACATGATAATAAATAACCATGTTAACAAACATCACACATTTTAATTAATAAATCTAATCTATAAATAAAAAATCCCATACAGTGAACTAGCATTATTATATATTCCAACGATGGACTTTATTTGTGTTCCCACAATAAACTCTGGTTCATGTTACACCACTAGATTCAAATTCCTAGCAATTTCTTGGGGCATACTAGTTTGTATACCCTTACGACATCCTAATGTCAGATGTAAAGTTAATGTTCATGATACACATATGTAACTATCTTGAGCAAAAAAAATAAATAGGAAAGAATTCTTCAGATAGTAGTGGAAACAAAGAAAAGTTTAGTTGATTAATAATCAATAACCACATACTATTTTGAAGAGAAGGAGATGTACAAAAGAATCCTATCAAATAATGTGGGACTTTATATGAACATTATCAAATAACACATAAACCATTACTAATAATTATCCATACGTCGTTAATAGTGTTTGAGAAATAATCAAGGGTGAGACATGGGATTAATCTTCAGATTATAGGGAAACTGGATTTACATGCATTCTACCCTTACTTGGGTAAATCTTGATATTCACTCAAAACCCTAATTTTTGTCACCATAGAATTAGGGCTGCATTATTATCACTAGAATAGTAATCATCCTCATAAATAGTGAGACCTAGGTTTTCCAATAAGGTTTCCAAGTCTTTACCTAATTAGGGTCTAGGTCAGAGTGAACAAGATTTAGAAAAAATATAATTATTTGTATTTCCAAAATGAAAGAAGATAATACTTTTGATCTTAGTTGAAAATAATTTAGATATTGGTAACAAAGTATCTTTAGTACATTCTATTAATTTTTTGATCATTTTATTTTATTGCACCACTGTATTTTGATCTAGAATCCAATCATTATCATTCATTCAAGATTTGAATTATTCCTTATTATTGGACACATAGGAGGAAATATACCTTAATAAGGAAAAAGCATGGCAATTAGAAATTGTTCAAATGACTATGATCCATCTGCTCCACTCATGGGAGTGTGCACGTTACGTTAAGATATGGTGACATTGTGAAATCTCAAGGCTTGTCTATGTTGTTGTCACTGACCATATGTGATTAGATGTATTCCATTTGCTTTGTCCACTCTTCCAAGCCGAATGTGCTAGGGACTACGTGACACACTAAATTCCACTTGATCTTAGTCGTAGATTGAGTATGCAAGGTTAGAGGGATGGGATGTGTCATGACCACTCATGAGTGCCATGTGGAGATGGGGGATGGGCTCTGTATGATCTTTACCCACCAATGACACTCATAGTGGTGCACATAGAAACATTGCTTGTCGGGACAATGAAGAGAGAGGGCTAGATGGGTATTTGAAACTCATAAACTTGCGCATGAGTTTGTGAAGGGTCAAGGAAGTGTGTGGTGGTATTTATAGCTAGAGGGTTGTGAGGTTCAAGTTTTGAAAGTAAGGGTTTTCATGGGTGAGAATTAAAATACAATGAGGGGTTTTGTCGTGAGGATCAAGGAATTATAGGCCTTTGACCTACCCAAAACTCAACTCATATTGAAGTGAGGGAGAGATTGTGAGGGAAGGAACTTGGGATAAGGTGCCAAGAGGGTTGGAGAGAGGTATGGGAGAATATAATTTTTGTTTTCAATTTCCTGACTACACTTGAGGTTGGGGATGGTGCCATAGTTGTCGTGCTATGCTCCAACAATCACCGATGCATGTGACTCATCAAGGGTTGGGTCCTATGGTACACATGACACATTGATTAATTCAATGTACTAACTATTTACCAAAATTAGTTATTACACTTAAGAAAACTATAAAAATTCGAAAATCTCCTAGACCACTAGGAAAGTGACATAACTTCAAAACTGTAAGGTATCTTTCCTTTTACTCTCATATTATTATATGAAAAATATTAAAGACAAAATGCACTTGTTCAATATCCTTTTTTGGCATGTATTTACCTTTGATTAATTTATGATAATGGTATCCAAATCACATATGATCTCATATTATGTTCACATTTAAGTTTCAGCTTCTCAATGAAGTATTATAAGAAAAAACATAAAAGTGATTTCTATTTACAACATGAAACTACAAATCCTTAAATTCGTGTCCCAATGGGCTTAAAATCAAAAGAATACAACACAATTTTTTTGAAGATTTTATTTAAAAATCCTTTTCAATTACAACTTCTATAAAAGGAGACAAAAACTTATTGTCACAAGCATTTACTTGCAACATTTGATAAAATTGCTTAAAATAAAGATTGGTTGTTGTTTATTGGCACAACATAGATTTGTGCTTATAAGGTTGGCCTTAGATCACAATGGCATCCTAGTATGTAGCACCCATTCCTGAGAAAACACCCAAAACATGTTCCAAAACCAAGGCTAGTTGGAGCTTGACAACTAGCTTCACATCCCATTGGCACACCTCATGTGATTGCCATGTCCGTTTTTCAAAAGTCACTTTAGTATGCAACCTTGAAAAGAGACCACTTCAGGACACAATGCACAACAACATGAAAAAGTTGTCCAATATCAAGGGTCTTGATGAACTCTATGTAGACTCCATCCTTCCTTTGTCCTCTGCTAATAAAATAAAAGTAGTATAGTATAGGAAAAAACACCACCTTATTCTTAAGGAGTACAAGGACTGTAAGAGAAAGCACACATTGATAGTCTTGTATATGAATATGACATCATCAAGTTCTTACAATCATTTGTTCAGATGTGTTGAAATCAGAATGAGATCATACCTCGACACTAAATTAATGGATGACTAGCCTTGCGGGTCTAAAGATCCTTGTGCATCAGTAATTTAGGATTCTCACGAGGTATAGAAGCTCCGTCAGGAAACACCTTATCTATTCATATGAAAGCCATATCCCATTATCCCTACTCGTGTACAAAAATGATTGGCTGGTATCATCAATGCCACATAGGTGAAACTTATAGTCTTATGTATGGCACTAAAAAGGCCCCATGTTTTGATGACTTTAGCTATGATTTCTTTTTAAACAATTGAGACCAAATTGACCCTTCAATTGTTCTAATAGTGTAGGAGGAATTCAACTCTGCGTCCTTCTTGCATCAACTAGAAAACTTCCATATCATTGACCAACCCCAAATTAAAAGTTATCAAGCAATGTAATGAAATATTCCATATCTCCCTTAAAAACATAGTCTTCAAAATCATATAAAAAATCCTTGTAGAAAGAATCAAACTATTCCTAGATGAATGGATGCCACCCACCAAATCCAGTTTCATCTAGGAAGGGAAATAAGAAACAACATCCTCCTTGTCTAGGAGGTATTTTACTTCATGAGACACATAAAGCAAAAGAAAAATGGATGGTTATTATATTTGATCTATCCAAATACTTTGAAAGAATGTATTAGAAATTCATTGAAGACATGTTGCATAATGTTGGGCTTCCACCAAATCGACAAGATATCAACATGAAGATAATAGCATATGGTGAATCATCAATCTTGAGGGAAGGACAACCTCTTCAGACCTTTAAACCTCACAAAGGCATGAGATAGGGAAATCCAATGATCCTATACATCTTTGTCCTCTACATGGAGTGGCTAAGAAAAGTGATATCCATATCTTCTGCCCAAGGTCATTAGAAACCCCATAGAATAAAACCTTACTTACTCATGACTTCTTATGTAATGACACCTCCCCCTATTATCCCCAATTAATGTGGATCGAGAGGGAAAGGGGCATTATCATATTAATAGGATTGATGTTTAATAATTAACCAATTTTTTTTAAATTTCTTTGCGTAGGCTGAGTTTGATGTAAAATGAAAGATAAACTCTCTAATAAAGAGTTACATGATATGGAAATTTATTATTTGCAACTAGAAATAAAAACTATTTAATGAAATCCTACATCGTAAATTTAAGCCTCTTTCCTTTTAGTTTCTTCTTCTTAGGATGTCCAAAATGACATAAAAAAACATGTTAGTATAATAAGTTACACAAGTATGTGGGGAAAACAAAACATTCATGTGTACGTTTAATGACATAATCTGCCATAACAACAATCGTGATTACAAAATTGAAAAATCATTTTCTTATTTTAACCTCACCACCCTTATCCTATTTTCTCAATGGTGTGCCCTCTCTATAGGGGAGACTCTTTGTGGAGAACCCTAATTTTATGATTTGGTCCCTACTATGGACATTTTACAACCTTCCCTCACTTAGTCTGGGTTTCATTCATAGACCTTCCTTTTTGGGCCTGTCCTGTGGCGATCTTCATTTTTGGGCCCGATCACTAGTCATCCTGATACGCATCGAAGAGCACTTATTCACTAAGATGATTATCCTAGAGTTTAATCCTTTGTTTTTCTAGTTAAGGATAGTATAGAAGGGTCGATCCCACATGTCAACATTTTCAAGATTGTTTCCTTTGAACCTGATTGATTTTTGAATTTTTTTTTAGAATTTTTGATAATAGAACGAAAAGGTAAATTCCAATTTTGGGGGTTGGTTGATTATGCTAGAACAAGAAATTAAAGTGCAAAGAAAGTAAAAGATTACACTAATGACAATGAAGAGAAAAGATCATACTAAGATAAGAAATAAAGAAGATTGTTAGAATGATTATCTAAGACAAGAATTAAAGTGCAAGAAATAAAAAGAAGCAATGGAAAACAAGCATTGAGAAAATGGTTTGATCAGAAGGAAAGGCATCAAGGATGAGGGGTTTCACCACCTTAGCCTTTGTGAGAACAAGATTAAGAGATACACAACAAGTAAGATAGAAGCAGATATGCAAATTACTCACAAATAAAATGCAAAAGATGAACTTCATGTGAACCCATTGGTACTGGTGTTCAGACATCCTAGTTTTTCACCCTAAAGAGGATTTTTCTATGGTCACATCCAGATCCTCATGAAATAAGTTTAGAGGTTCTTAATCCTAATTTCCATGGCCCTATCTGTCAGGATTAACTCATGATAAAATGATTAATTAGTTCATTTAAATTGACATTTTCTAAAATAAAAACCATCCATCTCAAACAGTCATGTAAAACCTGATCTGATCAATGCATGGATAAGGGGATACTCCCCTCACCTCAATATGTGAACTACTCACTGGTCATTGTGAGGAATGGAGAAACAAGGAGAAGAAGGTAGGAAGCCATAGACCACAAAAACCAAAATCTCCAAGGAGACCAAAGGTGGTGACAATTAAATGATTTCCTTTATTAATCCCCTACTCTAAGAGAAAAGACATAGAACAGAACAAGAAATAAAGGCAAGATCCACATCTAGAACAAAAAACCAAATTTTATTGCTGCATGTAAAAATTTCAACTAAGAATTAAATTGACAAAGCTTCAAAATAAAATGTAAGTATAAGAACTTAGGACCTTTCTTAGTGGAGTCCTCCTCCTTTTATTGGGGAAGGAGGGGTGTAAAAACCTGAAAGGGGGGAACAAATGTTGTGATGGATTCTGAAAAACAATGCTTGCAAGCCGTAAAACGACCATCTCACCAGCCGAGACAATTGTCTGGCGATGACATGGTGTGCCTCTAGAAGAATTAGATGGAAACCCTAAGGAGAGGGTGGCAATGCCGTTTGGTTGCATTCTTGGTCTTGAAGAAAAGTTTGAAATGAGCATATGGATAATGCGGGATGCCCGTCTCGCATCGCTGTGCATGAACTTAGGGTGAAAAACCCTAACATGAATGGCGACTGGAGAGTTTGACTTAGTAGGGTCATGAGACGACCGTCTGGGCTCATTTGGATGCTCGATTGGAACAATGAGATGCATGTCTCAATGAAGCGAGACGCCCGTTTGGAGTATCAAAGTAACAGGTTGAGCTGAGGACCAAGTGGCCATTTGGCTTGAAGTGTGAGGTACTCTACAAGTGAACCCACCATCTGGGATTAGCGAGATAGTCATCTTGCTGACTCAGTAGGCCAGAATTCAATCTTGGAAGTAAAAACCTACAAAAAAATGAGAAAAGAGATAAATATTAGCAAAATAAATCAAATAGTGGGTAAAATGCAATTTTTCCTAGAAATTACTAAAAAGAGATAAATTCTAATGAAAAGGACTATGAAAAATATGCAAAAAGATAGATGAATATGCATTCATCACATCCCCATGATGACATTATTCACCCCTTACTATTTAACTTACTAGATATCGTTATAGGGTTTGAGCAGGTTACAATTATATAAGATGATATACATAGTGACTTAATAGATTGCAGGAAGTATATAAACATGCAAGGATTTGATTGCAATCCAATTAGGAAAACTCTAAGAAATCATAGAATTCGGTTAAGAAGATTAGTCATAGGAATATTCATATAGCTTTATCAGATGTAACTTAAATTCCAAACAAATAGGTGTATTTGACAATAAGAAATCACCTTGAAATAATGCATAACACCCAAGTATCTCTATTTGGTTCAAAAACTCACATTTAGACCGAATTGGGTTTCAAGTTAGGGTTTTTGTGTCAATTTAGGGTTTCATTAGGGTTTTGGATTTCAAAACCCTAGTTATCACTTTTAATGTCTCTTTAAACTTACAAACCCTAATTTTGATATCATGTGCATCTCAAATTAAATCAAATATGTCCTTTTATCCAAAAAGGCTAAACTTTACCTGTTTAATTTATTTAACTGAGTTATGACCATTAAAGTCAAGAAAATTAGGGTTTCCATGCTTTACATAGACTAAAGCTGGTAACATTAGGAACTTTTAGAACTAGAACAAGATCTAGTATTGAAACTTTTCTTATTGGAATCCTTGCATTTTTTGATCAACTTTCACAAATTATTTGTTATCATGAGAGATAATATTCAAGAAGCATGATACGAATTGTGCCAATAGTTTCTCAATTTCCATATTTCATGGAAAATAGACTTTTTTATTGTGGTAGTGAAAAAATGACGTTTGGCCAATTTATGTCTAGAAAGAAAATTGAATATAGGATTTATTATAGAAATGATAGCACTAGAACTGTCACAAAAGATATATCTGGAAGGGTTATATATGTCGTAGAAGGAAAAAGTAAAACTAAATATAACAAATTTCAAATTTTAACATCACCATCATCATCCATGTAAGTGTTAGAATAATAAATATAAGATAGAACTAGATATAGGGGTGAGCAAATAATGGTCCAGACCACAAAACCGGACCAGACTGTTAAATTCAATCCGATACACTCTGGTCCATTATAAGTTCGGTTCAGTCTGCGGTCTACGACTTTTGATGAATTCAGTCTGTCTGGTCCAAAATTGGTCTGACCATGGACCAGACCGCAAACCACTTTTATATAAAATTCATATATATATGTAGGTATAGTATATTGCAGGTAAAAATAAAGTACATATATTAGCATTAATAGCGTAAATGTTTGCTAATATTGTTATATAATTGCTAGAAGTGACTAAGAATATCACTTTGTACAATTAAATAAATTGTAAAACATGTAAAAAGGCTGATTACCATCCAAACGGTCCAGTACGATTCAGTCCGACCATATAACAATATGGTTCATGTCTAGTCCTACTTCAAAAGGTCCCAATACTAAAGACAACTTCTTTCTGACTGGATGACCCTTAGCCAAGGGTCATCATCTGTTCAAGAATACATGGAGCAATTTGAGGAGGCTAAGAACTGTTGTATTCACAATGATTCCGATTGGCACCTGGCTTCTCGTTTTGTGCATAGTTTACATCCTTACATTAAACGAGAAATGGAGTTACAACAATATGACTCCTTGGATGATGCTTTCACCGTTCCCAAAGTCCATAACTTCTTACAGAGTCAGGCCTCGGTCCGGTCTAGTTTGGACCGATGCTCACCCCTAACTAGATAGAATTGACCAGTTGTAGAGGATAATAGGTTCATCTAAAGGTATCCTCATGGATCTAATGAATACGATTAGACTTGTCATGAAGTTCATTTTTGGGGTGATCCACATTTGGGTGATTTGGGAACAACTTCCATATAGGAAATAAAATTATAGGATAAGTTTGTAAAATTGGCGATATGCTCTTCACAAGACAACTAATGGCCAATAAGATCAAGTGAAACAAGAAAAATGTTCCCAATTAAGATAAGGTGTATTGGTAGGAAATAGGAAATATGAAGTACAAGTAAGACAAGTTGTTAAGAGGTATCATAAAGAGAGAAGATAAACAACAAAAAGGTATTTTTACATAAAGTGATTCTCAACAATAAACAACAATAACACATTGCATGAATATCAATCACTAAGACTATAAAAATGTAAAAGTAGAGTCAGAGAACCATCATGATGTGATATTTGGGAGAGAGTAACCAACACCTCAATCCCCTACATGTGTATATAAAGGAAAGTGAGAGTATCAATAGTCAAACACAAAGGTCTAGGCATCAAAAACTAAACCATAAATATGTGGTTGTGTGTTAGGCCCCAAAACTTAAAATTCACCATTACTAAGTAATACTTGTCAACCCAATCTGACATACATTTAATAGAGTATGCAAAATAATTAACAACTCTTGCCAATTCAATGTAATAATGAGATCATCAGATCCACCATGGGAATCAAAGGGAAAAAGACTAATCTACAAATAGGATGTGAAATTACAATACCAATGAGTGGAAAATAAAAACATGGTAACGTATTGTTATCGATAATTCTTTCATTTATAATAAGATTATTTTTTTCATAATCATCAAGATATTAAGGATAATAAAATAAATATTTTCACAATTTCAACAAGGATTAGGAACAAGCATCAAATTAGATTCTAGTATTAGTTTAAAACCTAAGTCTAGTAGTTATAATTCAAAGCAATGAGATAGGAAATTTATGTTGTTAATATATCTTATTTATATTCAACTTTATTATATTTTGTAATTTTATACTGTTGGACCTCTATGTAATTTCTCTAGGTTCTCTTATTAACAAAAGGGAGAGGGTACACTGATCCTCACCACATACTACATTACAACACCCTATCTTTCTTGTTCACATGGTAGCAGAGCAACAAGATCCAAGGAAACTGTAGCCAGCCCTAACCCTAACCAACATGGCAAGCCGTCGCTGCACCAGACAACAACCACCACCACCAAGAAGCAGAAGTAGCCACTGGCACTAGCAGCCATCGACAGCAGCAACACCGCCGCCTCCACTGCTGGTACCTATAGGCCGCGGGGCAGTAGGTGTGCCATTGGCAACCCACCGCCGACGTCCCTCCACCACCAGAGGCCCATTAGTTTCGTCCAAGAAGCCACCAGGTAGCTTTCCACGGGGCTAGTTTTTGCCGACTGAGGGGCCAAATACGGTTGATTCTTGACCAAAAGGTTCAGACTCCTTCAACCTCTCCAACAACATTTTAAAAGTACAAATCAAGCATCTGACGTCTATTTAGATAATTTTTAATCACACCTCCTCCATATGTGATTAGGAAATACTCGCTTGGAAGCTATTGATTGATCAGAAATGTATCATCTCATCTATATTTGAGTGACATGTATCTCTCTATCACTCCCTTCATGACGTGACATGTATCTTTCCATCACTCAGTTTCTCTCTTGACATGTATCATCCCGCATTCTATTTTCCATTTAAAACATGAAGGACACCAAGCCATATACCATATACAATGAGATGTCACCTATCCCATCCATCAAGCTGAACATGAAGAATTATCTCTTGTGGATGAGTGTTTTCCATACTATGTTGGAATCTCGAGACAAGACAAAACATGTTGATTCTGATCCTCCTACTTCTACTGACAAAGGCTATGTTGAATGGAAGCATCATAATAGTCTGTTGAAGACATGGCTGTGGGGGAGCATGAAACCTAGAATTTCTACTAGGTTCATGTTGTACACCACTGCCAAAGAGATATGGGATGCGGTAAAGAAACATTACTCATAAAAAAAGAATACTCTTCTTCAATTTATGATATATGATCGTCTATTTGTAGAATGATAGGGAGACAAACCTTTGGAATAATATTTTGTAGTGATCCAAGCTATTTCTCAATAACTAAGCTTCTATCATCCAGTGACTATCGTAGAACAAACCAAAGACAAAGATGACTTGATTACATCAAAATTCTTATTCGGCCTGAGTTCTTCATGCAGTTCAACTCGCAGTGTTATCCTAGCTTCTAACACACTTCACATATTGGAAGAAGCTTACTCAAGGATTTTATAGTCAAATTTTAAATAGGTTGATCCTACAGTTGTCCCATCTCATGGAGATTCTCATGCATCTGTAGCCGCAACAATTAGAGGAGGTCATATATGTACGAGCCAAGGACGTGGCACACCTCCTAAGTGCTCTTTCTCTGACAAACCTGGATACACAGTTGAGAAATGTTGGAAGAAGTATGGTAGACATGCTACAATACCTATGGAGGTAGCAAACTATGTTGGCACTATTGAGTCTTCAGATCCTCCTGTTTTAAGTTCTGGATCTTCTGGCATCACACTCACCAAGGAGGAATATGATAGATTTATTCTGGCTACCCAACATCTGAGTTTGGGATCATCTTTTTCTTTGGTAAACCTAGCATCTACTACTGGTAATTAGACTACCTCTTTACTAGCTTCTGGTTCACAACCTGGCTGTTAAGGCTGGTTGTGATGCCGTTACACTTACACCTAATTGCACGTTATACTCTTGGTCTATGACTGCACGACACACCATGAGGTCTAAGTCTGGCCGTTATCCCCTTGATGCATGGGTGCATGTCATGCTTGAGGCCGACAGCTTTGGATGAGGGTTGGTACTCTATCTGATACTCCCTTTTAGTGAGGGATTGTTTGGTCACTTTATGCTTTTGGTGAGGGTAGGCGACACCTTTGGTGAGGGTTGTGCCTAACCCAATAACCCTATGCATGTTTCTTGAGCTTACACCTTTGATCATGTTGAACTATGACAAGGGATTTACAAATTAAATGCATTTTTTAATATAAAGCACACAAATTTTCAAATGTATCCTTATTATTCAAATATTTACATTTCAAATCTCAAACAGACCCACGTATTAGGGACTCAATTTCTTCTATTCTTTGCAATAGTTCAGAGGGGTTAGATTTTTGAGACACATGATCACCTATAGTGACGTTCAAATCTATCCGCTTAGCAACAACATACAACTCCTATTGATCCTGGTCTCTCTTTAGGCTTTTCTTGATCAAAGTGTCCTTGTCAACATACAACTTTAGTTCCTCTGTGTGGCATCCCCAGATTTTCTAAAATTAAATATGATGTGTGACGTCCAAATTGAAATCCTCACCTCAATGAGAATCCCAATTTAAACATCCCACACTAAGCTAACGAGAAGAAAATCAAGCGAGTCAGAAGGAAAAAATTAATAGCACATGCACATGAACAATAAACAAACCATATGACATATGTTCACCATTCAACATATAATTACAACATGAAGTAATATAACATTTGATATTACACATTGAACATCAAACTTATACTTATACATGTACTACCACTAAACAACAAGATCTTAAGATAACATGCCCACCTATACATCAACTCGCCAAACAACTCTCAACTATCCTGGATCTTCATGAGAATAAGCACAACCTAAACAAAAGATTACACATGGTACATGTCAACACAATATTCAAGAATATTGTACTGAGTACGCCTACGTGTCTTTTATATATCTCTCATCATATCTCGGCAATAAGATAAAATTAATACTTGGCAGCATAAAACAAATATAAGGAAAAGCGTATACTTGCAAAAAGATATTCATTAACAAAAGAGAACACATATTTTAAGAACACTTCCATCATATATCTCATACATATGCCCCCAAGGGCTTTGATGTTTTTAGGCCTTATGATCTACTACCAAAGAGTTTGAGATCATTTTACGTGTGATCTACTGCCAAAGAGTTTGAGATCTAACATATGTGATCTATTACCAAAGAGTTTGAGATCACTTCAATGCACTGTACTACCAAAGAGTTTAGTGATATCATATGATGGATCAAATATCTTATATTTCATGTGTTCATAGCCATAAGTATGAAAAATCAAGCAAGGTATCATACAAGAACAATAATTTCATCCAATACCATATGCCAAGTATTTTACTACACATATAACACAAGCATATTGTATAATAAGCCAAGTAAGAGGTAATGGCATACCTTCCAAAGAGATATTCCTAATCACATATTCCTCATGCCATCTATATCTTTGGTCAACCATGATTAAGACAAGATCACATACTATCATAAAATTCTCATCACCTTAACCCTAGTTATATCCATTTTAGGTTTTACTTTATCTTACCAAGATATTCCCATCATTACTTGTCTTATCTTCTTATAATCATCCTACTGATGTCATATTCCAGATTATTTACTCATTAATTGGATATTAGGCTCCATATCCTTTTTGTGCACATATTAACCCTAGTTTACAGACATTATCCTAAATTAGGGTTTAAACCATGTACTAAAGGTCAAATTCATATAACATGGATTCTATTCATCATCATGATCTCATAATTAAATCTGAGGTTCCACATAATGACATGAGATTACTCTGTAAATATCATTAATTATTGAGCATGTGTGTATTTAGTACATTTTATTTAGGGTTATTAGCCCTAATTAGTCATTCTCAACAAATTACATGATTATGTGTCATAACATGATCATGTCTGATATCACATGGATTCTAAAACACATTTAAGAGTTACTAATGCATTCTCATGATTTTAGGTCACTATTTCATATTTATTATCCATTAAACAAGCATTACACATCTTACATGATATCACTGAGATTAATTCTTCAAAAGCCTAATATTATAGTTCTACTGTATTCTACTCATTTTTTGAACATTTCAATATATTATTTGCATTTTTCTGATAAGCATACTAATTAATATGATTTATACAAGATCTAACAATATTATGAGATTATTACCTTTTTCAATGAATCAGAGGTTGCCACGTGTCCATATTGGGGGCATCAGTTAACTTGGTTGAGTCAGCTGGTTTTCTCGTATCGGACTCAGTTTACTTGGTTTGATGGGAGCTGGACCTATTATGCTCCCTCCCTCTTTCTCACGAGAATAGGTTCACGCCCTGCACGAAACCACCACTGCCTGTTCTCCTTGCCCATGTGAGAGCCAAGACAACATACTCTCTCATTCGTTCCCCTAGATCATGCTGCCATCGTGCACCCCTCCTCCTCGTGACTTCGTGCCCGCCAGTTCTCCAGCGCACGAGACCTCCGTCGCCTCTGCCTGTTTCTCCTTCAAGCACTATCACGGTGTAGGGATCGACATCCCTCCTCCTTGATATAGCTTTGAACGCCGAATGCGTCTCTACATAGCCACCGCTGCACTTCTAGGATCGACTCTACACATGGATCTCAACTCTCTCTCTCTCTTTTTCTTGCGAGTCTCGTGGGTGCCTGCCTCATGTGCGCCACCGTCGTGACTCATGGCGCTACTACGCTATTGCGATCCCACACTGCCACTGCGAGGCTTGGCCTCGCCCCTTTCTTACTCAGGTTCTCATCATAACGGATTCGCTACCACTGGTGAGCATCACCCCGACCTCAGTGGACACTGGAGCTCAGGCTCGCTAGAGCCCCTCTTGGCCCAACTCTATTACAACAGATGAAGAGGTCACAATGATGTCTGGCTTGGCTCTCTCTAGTTGCTCACCCACTAAGAGGTTATTGAGCCGTTCAAGAGGCGAGAAAACTAACTGCCCGTTCCCTCGACACACGTCTAGAGTGATCGTGGCTTTGTGAGTGAGACCGCAACCATCCCACGTCTAACTCTAATTCTCTTTTACGAAGGATGAAGGTTAGATATGTCATGGACTGCCTGGATTGATGTCAGTTACATGCCAATCTATGGGACTAGTCCACTACTAGACTGTGTGACATATCACATTTGATCGAGGCCTAAGCTCCAAAACTTTGGTCTATTAATCTTCAAAATGCATATTATTTCACAAATATCAAACCTATATAACTCCCTCTAGGAACCTCCTACTGCCACCAAATTTTAACCACATATTCCTCACTACTCAAACTTCCTTGTGTACAAATTTGGTGTCCAAAATCAACTGTTAGACCAATCAATTAAATTCCTCAAATAGGCATAAGCTTATGGATTCCATTCATTATATAAACCTCAATCAACACTCTAACTTTACCAAAACACTTGGGATTCTCAAAACAACTCAACATGCATGACTTCACTTGTGTCATTGGACATTTTAGGAATCCAAAAGTCCACTCCTTCACATCCTACACATCTTAAAAGAAATTCTGTCCTCAAAATTAAGCCATAAATCCAATCTTTCACATCATATACATCTTAAAAGAACTTTCGTCCTCGAAAGTAAACCATACTCATTCTTCCAGGGAAAACCTTATCTTGCCTTCATCCACATGTAGGCACTATTCTATGTGTAACATATCTGCATAGGTTACCTAGAACCATGTATCCAAATTACCATTAGGAGGGTTTACAACCATCTTGGGTGCACAAACACTCCATTCAAGGTCGAACTCAAGATTTATAAGCTTAGGTTATGTCATGACATATCTCATATATCAGGGATGCATCCTTATCTTAACCCATGCATTAGGGTTCCCACATCATATTACCATGTTCTACAGGAATGAACTAAAGTTAGTTGATTATATAAGGTGTCATCAACATTTTATCGAGCTATTTTTTAGAACATGTTCAACATTAACATATGCATTTTGCGAGGGAGTTAACTATAGTTAACCCACTTTATCCATCTAGATCATATCAAGGTATCATTACTGTTATGTTCTGTTAACTGTCAAACTATAATTTTCATCTTTATTAATCACTAAGATTAACACCTCATGTAACATGTCTCATTCATTTGATTTTATTTTATTCACCTATTAGTTTGCAAACTTTATCAGTGATTTCATCACTAGATTTATTAACCATGTCATGTCTAAGATTCATGTAACATGTATCACTAGTTTCATCTCATTGTACTTTCACATTATCATCATTGTTCATGTACATGGTTAACCACTAATGCATTGATATCTATTAAACCATCCCTAGGTTTCCATCATATCATGTCTATATATCATGTCTCGAGATTAGATCACATCCTTACATATATTATCTCATGGTTGTGCTAAACAAACTGATACAAGTGGCTAATCAAACAAATATCAAAACAATACCTAGGCCAAAAGAGGTTCCTCTAACCCATACCACGAGGGTAGTTCCATGCTCAGTCTCTTTGAGCTCACACATCTCTTTAAGTATCATATGCATATGCTTTATCTTCCTGTAACATCCCTGACCTGGGTTATGAGTTAACCCTAGGTGTTTTGCCTAAATATGTAATTAAATCCCTGTGATTAACTTTGAGCATGTAATCAAGTTTCTCAGAAACATATATTTCAGATTTTGCTCCTTTTTATATAAAGTTGTAGCATTGTTTTGTTATGCAGGGACCTATGTGCAATTTACCCAATAAGAAGGGTTAACTTGCAATTTGCACATGTTGAAATGTTCCTCTGATGTTGAGACATCATGAGAATCATTTTGGTAAAGTTGGAGGGATTTCCCAAGCTTGGGCACCAAGGTGAAGCTATGGAAGCAATCCCGGTGCTTGAAACCCTAATTTGGAGTAAAATGCAATTTACCCAAATTTAGGGATGCAATTTGTAAAATACATCATATAATGTATCTTTTAAGACTCTTATCATCATTTAGAGAATAAATGATGAAAGGTCACTTCAATTGAATAATCATATAATGAAAAACACCTTTATGATTGAATAATCAAGGTGTATGTGCTATAGCCCTTTTATGTGTATGCTTAACTAATAGGTTGATCTTCTTTGCCCTCATTTCTTGACCTTAGAAGAAGGTTTGTCCTTAGAATTAATATGAAGGGACGAGCATAGAAGGATGGAGGGACTTAGTTGAAATTATGGAAAACTCATGAGCTAATGTTGAAAATCCCACCCCAAGTATATATACCCTCAACTTCACTTAGCAAGGAACCTATGCCTTCGTTCCTTTCACTGTTCTTTTCAACCAAACCGACTAAGGAGAGCTTGGAGCTCAGGAGGACGACCAAATGTGTGCAAGGTAGGTTTGGATCCCTCCTTTTTGCCTAATTTCATGGTTAGAACTCAAATTCAAGGCCAAATTGATGACTAGCTCCCTTAATTCTACCTTTCTATCCATCTTTTCTCAACTTTCCTTGGAAGGATCACCTTGGCCGACCTGTGGAAGCTCAAGGACGCCATTAAAGCTTGGAGATTGAAAGCTTGGAGCTCAAAGAGCAAGCTTTAGGCGGGTTTTATAACTCTAAACCCATGCTTTGTTATATACATCTTGTTCATGCTTTTAGATGATAGTTCTTCTTCTTCTCTACTTTCCTTTGCTACCTTGCAAGAAAATCTGTGAGAAATCCTTGCTGTTCTTGAGCTAGGAGATGAAGACGTTATTTCCAAAGTTAATCCACTACTTTTTACTTTACCAAACGGTCTCCACAAATTGCTCTCTCGGTCTCAAGACCGTGTGGTGAGCAAACGGTCTCAGGACCGTGTAAGGGCAAACGGTCTTGAAGACTGTTTAGCCGCGTTGACCGAGCGTGGACCGTATAAGATTTCTGTTCACAATTATGTAGGCTAATCACCCACAAAATTTGAGATGATAACTCCAAAGGAATCGTGAGATATGGTCTTTTTAATCAACAACTTTAATTGAATTTACTCCTGATTTCCAATCTGTTGAAATCGCCCTTTTTGGGCAAACGGTCTCAAGACCGTGTAAGAACGTTGACCGAGCATTGACCGTATGATATTACTGTTCAAAATAATGTTGATTAACAACTCACCAAATTTGATGGACTAATTCCAAACGAGCTAAGAGTTGAAGGATGATTACTAAGGTAAACCCTAATTGAAATCAGTACTGAAATCTCAATGAATAACTTAGTGTTTTTGGGTTGATTGACCCAAACGGTCTCAAGACCATTTGGGGATCAACCAAATGGTCTCAAGACTGTGTGGGGAATCACCCAAGACCGTGTGGAGGTCTGGGGTCAAGAATAGTTGACCAATTGAAGGTACAAACATACCAAATTACGTTGCAATTAAGTATTGATATGATCATCAACCCAATGGATCCAACCTTGAAGAATTTTCACTAGAATCCAAAAGTTGAATGGGAAAACGGTCTCAAGACCGTTTGGAACTCATCCAAACGGTCTCAAGACCGTGTGGTGACAACCCAAGACCGTTTGGAGGTCTAGGGTTAAGGTAATTTGATCAATTGAGAGCCCAATTGCAATAGGTTATCGAATTAATTAAAATACTAATTTGAGACTCAATCAACGTTCAACCCCTATCAAATCACATTAGATTTTGATGAAATCTTCGGAAAACGGTCTCAAGACCATGTGGAGTTCATCCAAATGATCTCAAGACCGTTTGGGCCAAGTTTGGGCCCAATTGGAGCTCAATTGAAGGGTTCAACCTTGTGTTGATTCACATTGTTGAGTGTTGATGGTTGAACGTTGATGGACCTTAATTGAACCAACTTCAACCCTAATTGGATAACAATTGAGGGTCAATTGAGTGACCAATTGGTTAAGGATAACCCTAATTGTCTCAATTGGTAAGTGGTTAGCAATCTTGAGACCAATGGATGGCTTCAACATAGGAACCACTAATCGAATTTACCCTTTGGACCACCTTGGAGGTCTATACGATCTTGAGTTTTGAGGGCACTCGACCTCAAGACCGTGTGAGGTCTCTCGACCTCAAGACCGTGTGAGGTCTCTCGGCCTCAACACCGTGTGAGGTCTCTCGACCTCAAGACCGTGTGAGGTCTCTCGACTTCAAGACCGTGTGAGGTCTCTCGACCTCAAGACCGTGTGAGGTCTCTCGACCTCAAGACCCAATGAGGGTAAACGGTCTTGAATGTTATACGGTCTTGAAGTCAACCCAATCTCAAACGGTCTACAAAGATTAAACGGGTTGCAACCTTATATGATCTCAAAATCGTATAAAGGTTGAAGGTGTGAAACCTAACAAAGACTTTTGAGGATAAGTCTGCCTTATGCCTTGAAGGATTAATTAGTTTGATGATTGTTCAAACTAAACCCTAATGATACCAAGAGACATTAAGGGTCCAGTGATTAGTAAATTAACCCATGATGATGATCAATGTGTAATTTATCATAATACCCTTGAAAGGTTCAAATTGAGTGAAACCTTGTTCTAATCAAACCCTAATTACTCAACAGTGGTGATTTGGTCTATGTTAATCAAAGTGGACTTCTTCCAACCTGATCTAGAGTGGTGCTATCACCATCTACTAGCATGAGGAGAAAGAAGGTACCTTAGAGAGAGAAAGTACCTTAAGAGAGAGAAAGTACCCTCATATGATGGAAAGTCAAGTAAAGAACCTTCAATACACATGAATGTGCATGATTAGGGTATGATCCACCTATGTGAGATCATGGAAACCCTAATTATGATATATGATGAATCTTAAGCCAATCTGAGAGCATCAATGATGATGTTCCTCATACATGATGATGTTATGAGTTCAATTCAAGTGTGATGACATATAATGTGAATAGTAAACCCTAATTCAAGGGTGATGATATGTAATGTGAATAGTAAACCCTAATTCAAGGGTAATGACATGCAATATAAGTATTAAACTCTAATTGATGAGAATCATAGAACTTAGCTCTTATGACAAGAGTGGGAAATGTATTCCTTGTTTTGAATTACCTTTATCAGTTGAACTAACCATGCAGGTTCTGATATGAAGGTGATCATATCCAGGTATGGATGATGATACTGTATTCATTGAAAGCATGTTATAAGCTTTATGAATAAGTAAAATATCTTGATGCCTTGTCAGTGGCATCCTATGATTTAATGGGTTGTGTGAGCCATGAATACCATCAAGGTCATGCTTTAGAGATGACTTGTGATGAGTATAATGAGAAATGATGATTGATGAGAGTTAGGCTTGTTACATTTGGTATTCTCCTTTCATAGCTGCTATGCTACTGTTATTGTTTGAAGAACAATGTTTGATGTTAAAAGAATACTAAATGTACCTAACTAATCAAGTATAATGTAGAGCCCTGATCATAGATCCATCATTGTCAGAGATCAGATGATGGTGAAATAGGTTTTCCTAAGGGAACTCCTGGATCACATACTATTGAGTATGTGGGGTATATGGATGTGTAGAACCTTACATCCTAGTGTAGGTGATTGATGTAGATGTGCAATCCGTCAACCCTTCACTACAAAACCCTACCGTATCAGTGGATGGTAAACATGAAACCTCCTGATGATGAAGAAAACATAGATATCCGTATCAGTGGAGATAAACATGAAATCTCCTGATGACGAAGAGAGTACAGAACGCACTGTAACTCTAAAATAGCGAAGGACCAGTTTACCCTGGTGAGCTATAATAGTAGAGACACAAGATGTCCTACAATTGATCCTCTTACTGACTGAAGAAGGTGAAGGTCATGAGAATCCGTCTCTCTTAATGACCTATGTATGATACTGATGTGACTTCTTAGCGATCAGTTGGAGTATGAGTGGTATGCCTCATCTCCACAGGGCATAATGTTGTTTGTAAAACATAATCAACCACGTAGTATACCTGTTAGAGATAACTACGAGTTAGTGGATTGATGATACACTGTGATAATGCTTATATTTCTTCATATCTCATAAATGTTAAGCTCTTGTTTATAGCTGCAACTGCTATTGAATACTTTGAAAGCTTTACTGCTTAAGTTATTCTTTGATGTTATAATAAAGCTTATGGCGGAGAGTTATAACTCTCGCTGGGACAATTATGTAAAATTGTCTCACCCCGTAGACTTCAACTTTTAGGTGGACGTCGAAGACGGAGGAACCGGTCTATAGGTGACTAGTCCCAGCAGCAGCAACACCAGGAGCAGTAGTAAATCTCAGGTGGAGATTTAGCCTACCATGTGGTGTAGTTAGAGTCAGTCCTATGTGTCCTCTGTACTCTCAGGTCTTGGAGTCTTTTGTTATGAGTTCTTGAGATTTTGTATCTTGATGTATATAATTACTCAAGAAGTAATTATCATGAGATGTAAACAGTTTATCTCTTATTATGGAAGAAGCTTTTATGGATTCAAGCTCTTGTCTCGAAAAGTTTTAATTTCCCGTGATTTTTGTCTTCCGCTGTTTATCGAATCGCTTCTGCTAAGTTTATATCGTGGTTTGGAGATCAGAGCTCACAATTAGTGGTATCAGAGCTCTAGGTCAGTTGAGTCTACAAAGGAATAGGACTTAGGATGTCGAGTCTATCTTTAGTACTCCTTCCTTATCTAATAGAATCTTCTGCTCCTCAGGAGAAGAAGATACATAAGGATGGCTGAGCCTCATGATGAGTACGTGGCAGAGAGTAGTGCTAGTGCACCTCAAGGCGGTGCAAGGGTTCCAAGAATAGAACAACCTGCACCTGAGTCACCAAGAGAGCCACCCCAGTTTGACCCAGCCGACATGGGTAACCCAACAGTCCAGACGATGTTCGGGCAGTTCATGACTGCCATGACACACATAACCGACAGGATGCCCATGCCTGCACCTAGGGCACCTGCCCAGCCCGAAGGACAAGGTATCGGTAAGACATTCGAGCGACTTCGTCGTGTCAGAGCTACCGAGTACTTTGGGACTGCCGACCCCGCAGATGCTGACCTATGGTTGACAGAGTTGGAGAAGGCTTTCAGGATTCTTACTATCCCGGAGGCTGAGAAGGTTAGACATGCTGTCTATCTTCTCAAAGGCAGTGCTGGTCACTGGTGGAACATGGAAAAGCAGAAGAGACCTGGAGTAGAGTTCTCATGGGAAGAGTTTCGTCGGGAATTTATCAATAGATATTTTCCAAAGACCTTCCTAGATGAGAAGATCTCTCAGTTTGAGATATTGAGGTAGGGAATGATGAACATTAGCGAATATGAAGCTAAGTTCATGGAATTGCTGCGGTTCTGTCCGCACATGGCTTCCACAGATGAGGAAAGAATCAGGAGATTCGAGAAGGGTTTGAATGCTGATATGTCAACCCCTGTGTCTGCCTTAGAAAACCGAGAGAGATTCTCTACCTTCGTTGAGTCAGTCTGAAGGATAGAGAGATCTGTGGTTGAGAAGAGGCAAACCCAGAAAAGACATCCACAGTTCCAGGGTTCTTCATCTAGGGATTTTAAGAAACCTAGATTCTCTGCACCTAACCCTCCACCACCCAGATCGAGTTCTCAAACTCAATGGACACCAAGCAGAGGTAGAGGACGGAGTCAACCGCTCCAAGGGACTCACAGTTCTGCATCGATGTCAGTTACTGGATGACCCCGACCACAACAACAAGAGAGGAGATGCTACAACTGTGGTAAGGTGGGACACTTGATGAAGGATTGCCGTTCTAGGCCTGTTAGTGTGACACAGTCTCCGAGACAGAATCAACAAGGATCTCAGAGAATGCAATCTCAAGGAGCATCTCAAGTACGTGGACAAGCGTCTCAAGCTGGATCATCAGCACCACCTCAACACCAGGCGATAGCGAGGTTCTATGCTATGAACCCACTTGAAGCAGTGGTCAATCCACGGGTAGTGGCAGGTCAGATGAAACTTTTATATTCTGATATGTCTACATCTTGTGTTGTATCTGTTCTGATTGACCCAGGTGCTACACACTCTTTCACTCATAGAGTGATTCGTAACTGCAATGTGACTGTTAGTCATAGGGCAGATAGTTTGTTGTTGGAGACTCCGTTGAGTGGGTCTGCCGTTTTGCAGGAGGTATGCTCTCCCTGCATCCTTTTCTTTTCCGACCATCGCATTCAAGTGGATCTTATACCACTTAATATGCAAGGATTTGATATAATCCTCGGGATGGATACCTTAGAGAGGTATAGAGTTGTCTTGGATTGTGAATCCAAGTTGGCTGTGTTTGCTGATGAAAGCAACACATGGATCTTTCAAGGTGAAAGAAAGATTCTGCCCACCTGTCTTGTGTCAGCTATGGTTGCTGATAAGCTGTTGAGGCAAGGATGTTATGCATTCTTGGCCCATGTGGTAGATGTTACTAAGGAAAGTTCCAATCCTGCTGAAGTGACCGTAGTCAGGGAATTCGAGGATGTGTTTCCTGAAGAACTTCCTGGTATACCACCACCTCGGGAGATTGATTTTGAAATCAATCTAATTCCAGATACGAAACCCATAGCCCAGAATCCGTATAGAATGGTGCCTGCCGAGATGGCAGAACTCAAGAAACAGCTTCAAGAGTTGCTTGAGAGGGGTTTTATCCGACCGAGCACTTCACCTTGGGGTGCTCCGGTCTTGTTTGTTAAAAAGAAAGATGGGTCAATGCGGTTGTGCATCGACTACAGACAACTCAATAAAGTAACAATAAAGAATAAGTACCCTCTGCCGAGGATTGATGATCTCTTTGACCAATTGCGTGGTGCAACAGTCTTTTCAAAGATAGACTTGAGGTCTGGATATCATCAACTTCGTATTAAGGATAGTGACATATCCAAGTCTGCCTTTAGGACAAGGTATGGTCACTATGAGTTCACGGTTATGTCGTTTGGACTAACCAATGCACCAGCTGCATTTATGGAACTCATGAATAGAGTTTTTCGACCTTTCCTTGATCTGTGTGTTGTCGTCTTAATAGATGACATTCTGATCTATAGTAAGGATGCTCAGCAACATGAGCAGCATCTTCGCCAAGCTTTGACCTTGCTAAGAGAACACAAGTTGTATGCTAAGTTTAGCAAGTGTGAGTTCTGGCTGCCGGAGGTATCTTTTCTTGGACATGTGATATCTTCCTCGGGAATTCGTGTTGACCCTACAAAGGTAGAATCTGTTCTACAATGGGAACAACCAAAGACACCGACGGAGATTCGAAGTTTCTTGGGTTTAGCTGGCTATTGTCGAAGGTTCATTAAGAACTTTAGTTCTATAGCATTACCTTTGACCAAGTTGACCAGGAAAGATGTTCCTTTTTCTTGGAGTGATAAGTGTCAACAATCTTTCCAGTTGTTGAAGGAGAGGTTGACAAGTGCACCTGTGCTTGTGCTACCTGAACAAGGAAAAGGATATATAGTCTTCTGTGATGCTTCCAAGAATGGACTTGGATGTGTGTTGATGCAGGATAAACAAGTGATTTCTTTTGCTTCTCGACAGCTTAAGAAACACGAGGAGAATTATCCGACACACCATCTGGAGTTAGCTGCCGTGGTTCATGCCTTGAAGATCTGGAGACATTATCTCTACGGAGAGACATTCCAGATTTTCACAGACCACAAAAACCTTAAGTATATCTTCTCTCAGCACGAGCTTAACATGAGGCAACGTCGTTGGATGGAGTTAATCAAGGACTACGATTGTACAATTGATTACCATCCGGGAAAGGCCAATGTTGTTGCAGATGCCTTGAGTAGGAAATCAGCAACATCAACCATGGATAGAGCACAACTAAACTCTTTAGTATGCTCTAAGAGAGATATGCTTATCTCTTTAAGGCAAGACAATGTACAGTTGAAAGTGTCATTGTTAGCCGGGTTGTTGGCTGAGATGCATATTAAACCTACCCTTAGAGAGCAGATTAAGGAAGTGCAGCAAGGAGATGTTGCAATTCAGCAGATTAGATCGGAGTATGGTAATGAGAAGCGAGATGGTTTCCATGACTCAGATGATCATGTAGCTTGTTATAATGAAAGAATGATAGTACCGGATGTGGATAACTTGAGGAAGTTAGTCCTGGAAGAAGCTCATTCTTCCATGTATGCTATGCATCCAGGGAGCACCAAGATGTATCGGAATTTGAAAGATCTGTATTGGTGGCCTGGAATGAAGAAAGATGTTGCAGAATTTGTTCTGAGGTGTCCTGTGTGTCAGCAAGTTAAAGCTGAACACCAGAAACCTGCAGGGACAATGCAACCTTTACCCATACCACAGTGGAAGTGGGACCATGTGACGATGGACTTTGTTGTTGGCCTACCCAGGACAAGCATAGGACGTGATTCCATATGGGTAGTTGTTGATAGGTTGACTAAGACAGCGCATTTCTTACCTGTCAAAACAACCTATTATGCTGAAAGGTTATCACAGTTGTATGTGCAAGAGATAGTGCGTTTGCACGGAGTTCCTGTCACTATAGTTTCTGACAGAGGTCCCCAGTTTACAAGTCATGTTTGGGAACAGTTACACAGAGCCTTAGGCACTAAGCTAAGGTTTAGTACGACCTTTCATCCACAGACTGATGGACAGTCAGAAAGGACCATACAAACCTTAGAAGACCTGTTGAGAGCATGTGCTCTCCAGTTTACCGGAAGTTGGGATCTACACTTA
Source organism: Alisma plantago-aquatica (assembly GCA_963693085.1). Lineage (NCBI taxonomy): Eukaryota > Viridiplantae > Streptophyta > Magnoliopsida > Alismatales > Alismataceae > Alisma > Alisma plantago-aquatica. Next base: position 1,713,845,701 of record OY856409.1, on the reverse strand, counting down.
AGCTTGATAGAATTTTCCTATAACAATAGCTATCAACATAGCATTTATATGGCACCTTATGAAGCCTTGTATGGTAGACGTTGTAGATCACCTCTGTGTTGGTTTGTGACTGGTGAACATCAGTTGTTAGGTCCTGATCTTGTGCAGCAGACTACAGAGAAGATTAAAGTAATACAACAACAAATTAAAACTTCACAGGATAGACATAAATCTTATGCTGACAAACGTCGTAGACCCTTAGAGTTCTAGGTTGGAGACAGAGTGTATCTCAAAGTCTCGCCTTGGAAAGGAGTCCTTCGTTTTGGGAGGAAAGGGAAGTTAGCTCCTAGATTTATGGGACCTTATCCAATCATTGAACGGATTGGAAAGGTAGCATATAGACTAGAGATGCCACCAGAGTTACAGAGGTTAGACCTTGTGTTTCACATTTCTATGTTGAAGAAATGTCACCCTGACACTGAGTCAATTCTGCAACCTATGGAGGTAGAATTGAATGATGATATATCTTATGAGGAGGGACCAGTGTCAATCCTTGATAACAGAATTGAAAAGTTGAAAAAGAAAGATATAAGTCTTGTGAAAGTCCTCTGGAACCGCCGTGGTGTTGAAGAAGCCACTTGGGAACTAGAGGATGAGATGAGAAGAAAGTATCCTGCCCTTTTCTCTTAATATGTCTTATCGATTTCGGGGACGAAATCCTTGTAAGGGGTGGATAATTTGTAACATACCTGACCTGGGTTATGAGTTAACCCTAGGTGTTTTGCCTAAATATGTAATTAAATCCCTGTGATTAACTTTGAGCATGTAATCAAGTTTCTCAGAAACATATATTTCAGATTTTGCTCCTTTTTATATAAAGTTGTAGCATTGTTTTGTTATGCAGGGACCTATGTGCAATTTACCCAACAAGAAGGGTTAACTTGCAATTTGCACATGTTGAAATGTTCCTCTGATGTTGAGACATCATGAGAATCATTTTGGTAAAGTTGGAGGGATTTCCCAAGCTTGGGCACCAAGGTGCAGCTATGGAAGCAATCCCGGTGCTTGAAACCCTAATTTGGAGTAAAATGCAATTTACCCAAATTTAGGGATGCAATTTGTAAAATACATCATATAATGTATCTTTTAAGACTCTTATCATCATTTAGAGAATAAATGATGAAAGGTCACTTCAATTGAATAATCATATAATGAAAAACACCTTTATGATTGAATAATCAAGGTGTATGTGCTATAGCCCTTTTATGTGTATGCTTAACTAATAGGTTGATCTTCTTTGCCCTCATTTCTTGACCTTAGAAGAAGGTTTGTCCTTAGAATTAATATGAAGGGACGAGCATAGAAGGATGGAGGGACTTAGTTGAAATTATGGAAAACTCATGAGCTAATGTTGAAAATCCCACCCCAAGTATATATACCCTCAACTTCACTTAGCAAGGAACCTATCCCTTCGTTCCTTTCACTGTTCTTTTCAACCAAACCGACTAAGGAGAGCTTGGAGCTCAGGAGGACGACCAAAGGTGTTCAAGGTAGGTTTGGATCCCTCCTTTTTGCCTAATTTCATGGTTAGAACTCAAATTCAAGGCCAAATTGATGACTAGCTCCCTTAATTCTACCTTTCTAGCCATCTTTTCTCAACTTTCCTTGGAAGGATCACCTTGGCCGACCTGTGGAAGCTCAAGGACGCCATTAAAGCTTGGATCTTGAAAGCTTGGAGCTCAAAGAGCAAGCTTTAGGCGGGTTTTATAACTCTAAACCCATGCTTTGTTATATACATCTTGTTCATGCTTTTAGATGATAGTTCTTCTTCTTCTCTACTTTCCTTTGCTACCTTGCAAGCAAATCCGTGAGAAATCCTTGCTGTTCTTGAGCCAGGAGATGAAGACGTTATTTCCAAAGTTAATCCACTACTTTTTACTTTACCAAACGGTCTCCACAAATTGCTCTCTCGGTCTCAAGACTGTGTGGTGAGCAAACGGTCTCAGGACCGTGTAAGGGAAAACGGTCTTCAAGACCATTTACCCGCGTTGACCGAGCGTGGACCGTATAATATTTCTGTTCACAATTATGTAGGCTAATCACCCACAAAATTTGAGATGATAACTCCAAAGGAATCGTGAGATATGGCTTTTTTAATCAACAACTTTATTTGAATTTACTCCTGATTTCCAATCTGTTGAAATCGCCCTTTTTGGGCAAACGGTCTCAAGACCATGTAAGAAAGTTGACCGAGCGTTGACCATATGAGATTACTGTTCAAAATAATGTTGATTAACAACGCACCAAATTTGATGGACTAATTCCAAACGAGCTAAGAGTTGAAGGATGATTACTAAGGTAAACCCTAATTGAAATCAGTACTGAAATCTCAATGAATAACTTAGTGTTTTTGGGTTGACTGACCCAAACGGTCTCAAGACCGTTTGGGGATCAACCAAACGGTCTCAAGACCGTGTGGGGAGTCACCCAAGACCGTGTGGAGGTCTGGGGTCAAGAATAGTTGACCAATTGAAGGTACAAACATACCAAATTACGTTGCAATTAAGTATTGATATGATCATCAACCCAATGGATCCAACCTTGAAGAATTTTCACTACAATCCAAAAGTTGAATGGGCAAACGGTCTCAAGACCGTTTGGAACTCATCCAAATGGTCTCAAGACCGTGTGGTGACAACCCAAGACCGTTTGGAGGTCTAGGGTTAAGGTAATTTGATCAATTGAGAGCCCAATTGCAATAGGTTATCGAATTAATTAAAATACTGATTTGAGACTCAATCAAGGTTCAACCCCTATCAATCACATTAGATTTTGATGAAATCTTGGGCAAACGGTCTCAAGACCGTGTGGAGTTCATACACACGATCTCAAGACCGTTTGGGTCAAGTTTGGGCCCAATTGGAGCTCAATTGAAGGGTTCAACCTTGTGTTGATTCACATTGTTGAGTGTTGATGGTTGAACGTTGATGTACCTTAATTGAACCAACTTCAACCCTAATTGGATAACAATTGAGGGTCAATTGAGTGACCAATTGGTTAAGGATAACCCTAATTGTCTCAATTGGTAAGTGGTTAGCAATCTTGAGACCAATGGATGGCTTCAACATAGGAACCACTAATCGAATTTACCCTTTGGACCACCTTGGAGGTCTATACGATCTTGAGTTTTGAGGGCACTCGACCTCAAGACCGTGTGAGGTCTCTCGACCTCAAGACCGTGTGAGGTCTCTCGACCTCAAGACCCAATGAGGGTAAACGGTCTTGAATGTTATATGTTCTTAAAGTCAACCCAAGCTCAAACGGTCTACAAAGCTTAAACGGGTTGCAACCTTATATGATCTCAAGATCGTATAAAGGTTGAAGGTGTGAAACCTAACAAAGACTTTTGAGGATAAGTCTGCCTTATGCCTTGAAGGCTTAATTAGTTTGATGATTGTTCAAACTAAACCCTAATGATACCAAGAGACATTAAGGGTCCAGTGATTAGTAAATTAATCCATGATGATGATCAATGTGTAATTTACCATAATACCCTTGAAAGGTTCAAATTGAGTGAAACCTTATTCTAATCAAACCCTAATTACTCAACAGTGGTGATTTGGTCTATGTTAATCAAAGTGGACTTCATCCAACCTGATCTAGAGTGGTGCTATCACCATCTACTAGCATGAGGAGAAAGAAGGTACCTTAGAGAGAGAAAGTACCTTAAGAGAGAGAAAGTACCCTCATATGATGGAAAGTCAAGTAAAGAACCTTCAATACACATGAATGTGCATGATTAGGGTATGATCCACCTATGTGAGATCATGGAAACCCTAATTATGATATATGATGAATCTTAAGCCAATCTGAGAGCATCAATGATGATGTTCCTCATACATGATGATGTTATGAGTTAAATTCAAGTGTGATGACATATAATGTGAATAGTAAACCCTAATTCAAGGGTGATGATATGTAATGTGAATAGTAAACCCTAATTCAAGGGTAATGACATGCAATATAAGTATTAAACTCTAATTGATGAGGATCAGAGAACTTAGCTCTTATGACAAGAGTGGGAAATGTATTCCTTGTTTTGAATTACCTTTATCAGTTGAACTAACCATGCAGGTTCTGATATGAAGGTGATCATATCCAGGTATGGATGATGATACTGTATTCATTGAAAGCATGTTATAAGCTTTATGAATAAGTAAAATATCTTGATGCCTTGTCAGTGGCATCCTATGATTTAATGGGTTGTGTGAGCCATGAATACCATCAAGGTCATGCTTTAGAGATGACTTGTGATGAGTATAATGAGAAATGATGATTGATGAGAGTTAGGCTTGTTACATTTGGTATTCTCCTTTCATAGCTGCTATGCTACTGTTATTGTTTGAAGAACAATGTTTGATGTTAAAAGAATACTAAATGTACCTAACTAATCAAGTATAATGTAGAGCCCTGATCATAGATCCATCATTGTTAGAGATCAGATGATGGTGAAATAGGTTTTCCTAAGGGAACTCCTGGATCACATACTATTGAGTATGTGGGGTATATGGATGTGTAGAACCTTACATCCTAGTGTAGGTGATTGATGTAGATGTGCAATCCGTCAACCCTTCACTACAAAACCCTACCGTATCAGTGGATGGTAAACATGAAACCTCTTGATGACGAAGAAAACATAGATATCCGTATCAGTGGAGATAAACATGAAATCTCCTGATGACGAAGAGAGTACAACACACCACTGTAACTCTAAAATAGAGAAGGTCCAGTTTACCCTGGTTAGCTATAATAGTAGAGACACAAGATGTCCTACAAGTGATCCTCTTACTGACTGAGGAAGGTGAAGGTCATGAGAATCCGGCTCTCTTAATGACCTATGTATGATACTGATGTGACTTCTTAGCGATCAGTTGGAGTATGAGTGGTATGCCTCATCTCCACAGGGCATAATGTTGTTTGTAAAACATAATCAACCACGTAGTATACCTGTTAGAGATAACTACGAGTTAGTGGATTGATGATACATTGTGATAATGCTTATATTTCTTCATATCTCATAAATGTTAAGCTCTTGTTTATAGATGCAACTGCTATTGAATACTTTGAAAGCTTTACTGCTTAAGTTATTCTTTGATGTTATAATAAAGCTTCTGGCAGAGAGTTATAACTCTCGTTGGGACAATTATGTGAAATTGTCTCACCCCGTAGACTTCAACTTTTAGGTGGACGTCGAAGACGGAGGAACCAGTCTACAGGTGACCAGTCCCAGCAGCAGCAGCACCAGGAGCAGTAGTAAATCTCAGGTGGAAATTTAGCCTGCCATGTGGTGTAGTTAGAGTCAGTCCTATGCGTCCTCTGTACTCTCAGGTCTTGGAGTCTTTTGTTATGAGTTCTTGAGATTTTGTATCTTGATGTATATAATTACTCAAGAAGTAATTATCATGAGATGTAAACAGTTTATCTCTTATTATGGAAGAAGCTTTTATGGATTCAAGCTCTTGTCTCGAAAAGTTTTAATTTCCCGTGATTTTTGTCTTGCGCTGTTTATCGAATCGCTTCTGCTAAGTTTATATCGTGGTTTGGAGATCAGAGCTCACAATTAGTGGTATCAGAGCTCTAGGTCAGTTGAGTCTACAAAGGCATAGGACTTAGGATGTCGAGTCTATCTTTAGTACTCCTTCCTTATCTAATAGAATCTTCTGCTCCTCAGGAGAAGAAGATACATAAGGATGGCTGAGCCTCATGATGAGTATGTGGCAGAGAGTAGTGCTAGTGCACCTCAAGGCGGTGTAAGGGTTCCAAGAATAGATCAACCTGCACCTGAGTCACCAAGAGAGCCACCCCAGTTTGACCCAGCCGACATGGGTAACCCAACAGTCCAGACGATGTTCGGGCAGTTCATGACTGCCATGACACACATAACCGACAGGATGCCCATGCCTGCACCTAGGGCACCTGCCCAGCCCGAAGGACAAGGTATCAGTAAGACATTTGAGTGACTTCGTCGTGTCGGAGCTACCGAGTACTTTGGGACTGCCGACCCCACAGATGCTGACCTATGGTTGACAGAGTTGGAGAAGGCTTTCAGGATTCTTACTATCCTGGAGGCTGAGAAGGTTAGACATGCTGTCTATCTTCTCAAAGGCAGTGCTGGTCACTGGTGGAACATGGAAGAGCAGAAGAGACCTGGAGTAGAGTTCTCATGGGAAGAGTTTCGTTGGGAATTTATCAATAGATATTTTCCAAAGACCTTCCTAGATGAGAAGATCTCTCAGTTTGAGAGATTGAGGCAGGGCATGATGAACATTAGCGAATATGAAGCTAAGTTCATGGAATTGCTGCGGTTCTGTCCGCACATGGCTGCCACAGATGAGGAAAGAATTAGGAGATTCGAGAAGGGTTTGAATGTTGATATGTCAACCCCTGTGTCTGCCTTAGAAAACCGAGAGAGATTCTCTACCTTCGTTGAGTCAGTCTGAAGGATAGAGAGATCTGTGGTTGAGAAGAGGCAAACCCAGAAAAGACATCCACAGTTCCAGGGTTCTTCATCTAGGGATTTTAAGAAACCTAGATTCTCTGCACCTAACCCTCCACCACCCAGATCGAGTTCTCAAACTCAATGGACACCAAGCAGAGGTAGAGGACGGAGTCAACCGCTCCAAGGGACTCACAGTTCTACATCGATGTCAGTTACTGGACCACCCCGACCACAACAACAAGAGAGGAGATGCTACAATTGTGGTAAGGTGGGACACTTGATGAAGGATTGCCGTTCTAGGCCTGTCAGTGTGACACGGTCTCTGAGACAGAATCAACAAGGATCTCAGAGAATGCAATCTCAAGGAGCAGCTCGAGGACGTGGACAAGCGTCTCAAGCTGGATCATCAGCACCACCTCAACACCAGGCGACAACGAGGTTCTATGCTATGAACCCACCTGAAGTAGTGGTCAATCCACGGGTAGTGGCAGGTCAGATGAAACTTTTATATTCTGATATGTCTACATCTTGTGTTGTATCTGTTCTGATTGACCCGGGTGCTACGCACTCTTTCATCACTCATAGAGTGATTCGTAACTGCAATGTGACTGTTAGTCATAGGGCAGATAGTTTGTTGTTGGAGACTCCATTGAGTGGGTCTGCCATTTTGCAGGAGGTATGCTCTCCCTGCATCCTTTTCTTTTCCGACCATCACATTCAAGTGGATATATACCACTTAATATGCAAGGATTTGATATAATCCTCGGGATGGATACCTTAGAGAGGTATAGAGTTGTCTTAGATTGTGAATCCAAGTTGGCTGTGTTTGCTGATGAAAGCAACACATGGATCTTTCAAGGTGAAAGAAAGATTCTGCCCACCTGTCTTGTGTCAGCTATGGTTGCTGATAAGCTATTGAGTCAAGGATGTTATGCATTCTTGGCCCATGTGGTAGATGTTACTAAGGAAAGTTCCAATCCTGCTGAAGTGCCCATAGTCAGGGAATTCGAGGATGTGTTTCCTGAAGAACTTCCTGGTATACCACCACCTCGGGAGATAGATTTTGAAATCTATATGATTTCAGATACGAAACCCATAGCCCAGACTCCGTATAGAATGGTGCCTGCCGAGATGGCAGAACTCAAGAAACAGCTTCAAGAGTTGCTTGAGAGGGGTTTTATCTGACCGAGCACTTCACCTTGGGGTGCTCCGGTCTTGTTTGTTAAAAAGAAAGATGGGTCAATGCGGTTGTGCATCGACTACAGACAACTCAATAAAGTAACAATAAAGAATAAGTACCCTCTGCCGAGGATTGATGATCTCTTTGACCAATTGCGTGGTGCAACAGTCTTTTCAAAGATAGACTTGAGGTCTGGATATCATCAACTTCATATTAAGGATAGTGACATATCCAAGTCTGCCTTTAGGACAAGGTATGGTCACTATGAGTTCACGGTTATGTCGTTTGGACTAACCAATGCACCAGCTGCATGTATGGAACTCATGAATAGAGTTTTTCGACCTTTCCTTGATCAGTGTGTTGTCGTCTTCATAGATGACATTCTGATCTATAGTAAGGATGCTCAGCAACATGAGCAGCATCTTCGCCAAGCTTTGACCTTGCTAAGAGAACACAAGTTGTATGCTAAGTTTAGCAAGTGTGAGTTCTGGCTGCCGGAGGTATCTTTTCTTGGACATGTGATATCTGCCTCGGGAATTCGTGTTGACCCTACAAAGGTAGAATCTGTTCTACAATGGGAACAATCGAAGACACCGACGGAGATTCGAAGTTTCTTGGGGTTAGCTGGCTATTGTCGAAGGTTCATTAAGAACTTTAGTTCTATAGCATTACCTTTGATCAAGTTGACCAGGAAAGATGTTCCTTTTTCTTGGAGTGATAAGTGTCAACAATCTTTCCAGTTGTTGAAGGAGAGGTTGACAAGTGCACCTGTGCTTGTGCTACCTGAACAAGGAAAAGGATATATAGTCTTCTGTGATGCTTCCAAGAATGGACTTGGATGTGTGTTGATGCAGGATAAACAAGTGATTTCTTTTGCTTCTCGACAGCTTAAGAAACACGAGGAGAATTATCCGACAGACGATCTGGAGTTAGCTGCCGTGATTCATGCCTTGAAGATCTAGAGACATTATCTCTACGGAGAGACATTCCAGATTTTCACAGACCACAAAAACCTTAAGTATATCTTCTCTCAGCACGAGCTTAACATGAGGCAACGTCGTTGGATGGAGTTAATCAAGGACTACGATTGTACAATTGATTACCATCCGGGAAAGGCCAATGTTGTTGCAGATGCCTTGAGTAGGAAATCAGCAACATCAACCATGGATAGAGCACAACTAAACTCTTTAGTATGCTCTAAGAGAGATATGCTTATCTCTTTAAGGCAAGACAATGTACAGTTGAAAGTGTCATTGTTATCCGGGTTGTTGGCTGAGATGCATATTAAACCTACCCTTAGAGAGCAGATTAAGGAAGTGCAGCAAGGAGATGTTGCAATTCAGCAGATTAGATCGGAGTATGGTAATGAGAAGCGAGATGGTTTCCATGACTCAGATGATCATGTAGCTTGTTATAATGAAAGAATGATAGTACCGGATGTGGATAACTTGAGGAAGTTAGTCCTGGAAGAAGCTCATTCTTCCATGTATGCTATGCATCCAGGGAGCACCAAGATGTATCGGAATTTGAAAGATCTGTATTGGTGGCCTGGAATGAAGAAAGATGTTGCAGAATTTGTTCTGAGGTGTCCTGTGTGTCAGCAAGTTAAAGTTGAACACCAGAAACCTGCAGGGACAATGCAACCTTTACCCATACCACATTGGAAGTGGGACCATGTGACCATGGACTTTGTTGTTGGCCTACCCAGGACAAGCAGAGGACGTGATTCCATATGGGTAGTTGTTGATAGGTTGACTAAGACAGCGCATTTCTTACCTGTCAAAACAACCTATTCTGCTGAAAGGTTATCACAGTTGTATGTGCAAGAGATAGTGCGTTTGCACGGAGTTCCTGTCACTAAAGTTTCTGACAGAGGTCCCTAGTTTACAAGTCATTTTTGGGAACAGTTACACAGAGCCTTAGGCACTAAGCTAAGGTTTAGTACGGCCTTTCATCCACAGACTGATGGACAGTCAGAAAGGACCATACAAACCTTAGAAGACCTGTTGAGAGCATGTTCTCTCCAGTTTACCGGAAGTTGGGATCTACACTTAAGCTTGATAGAATTTTCCTATAACAATAGCTATCAGCATAGCATTGATATGGCACCTTATGAAGCCTTGTATGGTAGACGTTGTAGATCACCTCTGTGTTGGTTCGAGACTGGTGAACATTAGTTGTTAGGTCCTGATCTTGTGCAGCAGACTACAGAGAAGATTAAAGTAATACAACAACAAATTAAGACTGCACAGGATAGACATAAATCTTATGCTGACAAACGTCGTAGACCCTTAGAGTTCCAGGTTGGAGACAGAGTGTATCTCAAAGTCTCGCCTTGGAAAGGAGTCCTTCGTTTTGGGAGGAAAGGGAAGTTAGCTCCTAGATTTATGGGACCTTATCCAATCATTGAACGGATTGGAAAGGTAGCATATAGACTAGAGTTGCCTCCAGAGTTACAGAGGTTACACCCTGTGTTTCACATTTCTATGTTGAAGAAATGTCACCCTGACACTGAGTCAATTCTGCAACCTATGGAGGTAGAATTGAATGATGATATATCTTATGAGGAGGGACCAGTGTCAATCCTTGATGACAGAATTAAAAAGTTGAAAAAGAAAGATATAAGTCTTGTGAAAGTCCTCTGGAACCACCATGGTGTTGAAGAAGCCACTTGGGAACTAGAGGATGAGATGAGAAGAAAGTATCCTGCCCTTTTCTCTTAATATGTCTTATCGATTTCGGGGACGAAATCCTTGTAAGGGGTGGATAATTTGTAACATCCCTGACCTGGGTTATGAGTTAACCCTAGGTGTTTTGCCTAAATATGTAATTAAATCCCTGTGATTAACTTTGAGCATGTAATCAAGTTTCTCAGAAACATATATTTCAGATTTTGCTCCTTTTTATATAAAGTTGTAGCATTGTTTTGTTATGCAGGGAACTATGTGCAATTTACCCAATAAGAAGGGTTAACTTGCAATTTGCACATGTTGAAATGTTCCTCTGATGTTGAGACATCATGAGAATCATTTTGGTAAAGTTGGAGGGATTTCCCAAGCTTGGGCACCAAGGTGCAGCTATGGAAGCAATCTCGGTGCTTGAAACCCTAATTTGGAGTAAAATGCAATTTACCCAAATTTACGGATGCAATTTGTAAAATACATCATCTAATGTATCTTTTAAGACTCTTATCATCATTTAGAGAATAAATGATGAAAGGTCACTTCAATTGAATAATCTTATAATGAAAAACACCTTTATGATTGAATAATCAAGGTGTATGTGCTATAGCCCTTTTATGTGTATGCTTAACTAATAGGTTGATCTTCTTTGCCCTCATTTCTTGACCTTAGAAGAAGGTTTGTCCTTAGAATTAATATGAAGGGACGAGCATAGAAGGATGGAGGGACTTAGTTGAAATTATGGAAAACTCATGAGCTAATGTTGAAAATCCCACCCCAAGTATATATACCCTCAACTTCACTTAGCAAGGAACCTCTCCCTTCGTTCCTTTCACTGTTCTTTTCAACCAAACCGACTAAGGAGAGCTTGGAGATCAGGAGGACGACCAAAGGTGTGCAAGGTAGGTTTGGATCCCTCCTTTTTGCCTAATTTCATGGTTAGAACTCAAATTCAAGGCCAAATTGATGACTAGCTCCCTTAATTCTACCTTTCTAGCCATCTTTTCTCAACTTTCCTTGGAAGGATCACCTTGGCTGACCTATGGAAGCTCAAGGACGCCATTAAAGCTTGGAGCTCGAAAGCTTGGAGCTCAAAGAGCAAGCTTTAGGCGGGTTTTATAACTCTAAACCCATGCTTTGTTATATACATCTTGTTCATGCTTTTAGATGATAGTTCTTCTTCTTCTCTACTTTCCTTTGCTACCTTGCAAGCCAATCCATGAGAAATCCTTGCTGTTCTTGAGCTAGGAGATGCAGACGTTATTTCCAAAGTTAATCCACTACTTTTTACTTTACCAAACGGTCTCCACAAATTGCTCTCTCGGTCTCAAGACCGTGTGGTGAGCAAACAGTCTCAGGACCGTGTAAGGGAAAACGGTCTTCAAGACCGTTTATCCGCTTTGACCGAGCTTGGACCGTATAAGATTGCTGTTCACAATTATGTAGGCTAATCACCCACAAAATTTGAGATGATAACTCCAAAGGAATCGTGAGATATGGCCTTTTTAATCAACAACTTTAATTGAATTTACTCCTGATTTCCAATCTGTTGAAATCGCCCTTTTTGGGCAAACGGTCTCAAGACTGTGTAAGAACATTGACCGAGCGTTGACCGTATGAGGTTACTGTTCAAAATAATGTTGATTAACAACTCACCAAATTTGATGGACTAATTCCAAACGAGCTAAGAGTTGAAGGATGATTACTAAGGTAAACCCTAATTGAAATCAGTACTGAAATCTCAATGAATAACTTAGTGTTTTTGGGTTGATTGACCCAAACGGTCTCAAGACCGTTTGGGGATCAACCAAACGGTCTCAAGACCGTGTGGGGAGTCACCCAAGACCGTGTGGAGGTCTGGGGTCAAGAATAGTTGACCAATTGAAGGTACAAACATACCAAATTACGTTGCAATTAAGTATTGATATGATCATCAACCCAATGGATCCAACCTTGAAGAATTTTCACTAGAATCCAAAAGTTGGATGGGCAAACGGTCTCAAGACCATTTGGAACTCATCCAAACGGTCTCAAGACCGTGTGGTGACAACCCAAGACCGTTTGGAGGTCTAGGGTTAAGGTAATTTGATCAATTGAGAGCCCAATTGCAATAGGTTATCGAATTAATTAAAATACTGATTTGAGACTCAATCAAGGTTCAACCCCTATCAAATCACATTAGATTTTGATGAAATCTTGGGAAAACGGTCTCAAGACTGTGTGGAGTTCATCCACACGATCTCAAGACCGTTTGGGCCCAATTGGAGCTCAATTGAAGGGTTCAACCTTGTGTTGATTCACATTGTTGAGTGTTGATGGTTGAACGTTGATGGACCTTAATTGAACCAACTTCAACCCTAATTGGATAACAATTGAGGGTCAATTGAGTGACCAATTGGTTAAGGATAACCCTAATTATCTCAATTGGTAAGTGGTTAGCAATCTTGAGACCAATGGATGGCTTCAACATAGGAACCACTAATCAAATTTACCCTTTGGACCACCTTGGAGGTCTATACGATCTTGAGTTTTGAGGGCACTCGACCTCAAGACCGTGTGAGGTCTCTCGACCTCAAGACCGTGTGAGGTATCTCGACCTCAAGACCGTGTGAGGTCTCTCGACCTCAAGACCGTGTGAGGTCTCTCGACTTCAAGACCGTGTGAGGTCTCTCGACCTCAAGACCGTGTGAGGTCTCTCGACCTCAAGACCCAATGAGGGTAAACGGTCTTGAATGTTATACGGTATTGAAGTCAACCCAAGCTCAAACGGTCTACAAAGCTTAAACGGGTTGCAACCTTATATGATCTCAAGATCGTATAAAGGTTGAAGGTGTGAAACCTAACAAAGACTTTTGAGGATAAGTCTGCCTTATGCCTTGAAGGCTTAATTAGTTTGATGATTGTTCAAACTAAACCCTAATGATACCAAGAGACATTAAGGGTACAGTGATTAGTAAATTAACCCATGATGATGATCAATGTGTAATTTACCATAATACCCTTGAAATGTTCAAATTGAGTGAAACCTTATTCTAATCAAACCCTAATTACTCAACAGTGGTGATTTGGTCTATGTTAATCAAAGTGGACTTCATCCAACCTGATCTAGAGTGGTGCTATCACCATCTACTAGCATGAGGATAAAGAAGGTACCTTAGAGAGAGAAAGTACCTTAAGAGAGAGAAAGTACCCTCATATGATGGAAAGTCAAGTAAAGAACCTTCAATACACATGAATGTGCATGATTAGGGTATGATCCACCTATGTGAGATCATGGAAACCCTAATTATGATATATGATGAATCTTAAGCCAATCTGAGAGCATCAATGATGATGTTCCTTATACATGATGATGTTATGAGTTCAATTCAAGTGTGATGACATATAATGTGAATAGTAAACCCTAATTCAAGGGTGATGATATGTAATGTGAATAGTAAACCCTAATTCAAGGGTAATGACATGCAATATAAGTATTAAACTCTAATTGATGAGAATCAGAGAACTTAGCTCTTATGACAAGAGTGGGAAATGTATTCCTTATTTTGAATTACCTTTATCAGTTGAACTAACCATGCAGGTTCTGATATGAAGGTGATCATATCCAGGTATGGATGATGATACTGTATTCATTGAAAGCATGTTATAAGCTTTATGAATAAGTAAAATATCTTGATGCCTTGTCAGTGGTATCCTATGATTTAGTGGGTTGTGTGACCCATGAATACCATCAAGGTCATGCTTTAGAGATGACTTGTGATGAGTATAATGAGAAATGATGATTGATGAGAGTTAGGCTTGTTACATTTGGTATTCTCCTTTCATAGATGCTATGCTACTGTTATTGTTTGAAGAACAATGTTTGATGTTAAAAGAATACTAAATGTACCTAACTAATCAAGTATAATGTAGAGCCCTGATCATAGATCCATCATTATCAGAGATCAGATGATGGTGAAATAGGTTTTCCTAAGGGAACTCCTGGATCACATACTATTGAGTATGTGGGGTATATGGATGTGTAGAACCTTACATCCTAGTGTAGGTGATTGATGTAGATGTGCAATCCGTCAACCCTTCACTACAAAACCCTACCGTATCAGTGGATGGTAAACATGAAACCTCCTGATGACGAAGAAAACATAGATATCCGTATCAGTGGAGATAAACATGAAATCTCCTGATGACGAAGAGAGTACAGAACGCCACTGTAACTCTAAAATAGTGAAGGACCAGTTTACCCTGGTGAGCTATAATAGTAGAGACACAAGATGTCCTACAAGTGATCCTCTTACTGACTGAGGAAGGTGAAGGTCATGAGAATCCGACTCTCTTAATGACCTATGTATGATACTGATGTGACTTCTTAGCGATCAGTTGGAGTATGAGTGGTATGCCTCATCTCCACAGGGCATAATGTTGTTTGTAAAACATAATCAACCACGTAGTATACCTGTTAGAGATAACTACGAGTTAGTGGATTGATGATACACTGTGATAATGCTTATATTTCTTCATATCTCATAAATGTTAAGCTCTTGTTTATAGCTGCAACTGCTATTGAATACTTTGAAAGCTTTACTGCTTAAGTTATTCTTTAATGTTATAATAAAGCTTCTGGCGGAGAGTTATAACTCTCGCTGGGACAATTATGTAAAATTGTCTCACCCCGTAGACTTCAACTTTTAGGTGGACGTCGAAGACGGAGGAACCGGTCTACAGGTGACCAGTCCCAGCAGCAGAAGCACCAGGAGCAGTAGTAAATCTCAGGTGGAGATTTAGCCTACCATGTGGTGTAGTTAGAGTCAGTCCTATGTGCCTCTGTACTCTCAGGTCTTGGAGTCTTTTGTTATGAGTTCTTGAGATTTTGTATCTTGATGTATATAATTACTCAAGAAGTAATTATCATGAGATGTAAACAGTTTATCTCTTATTATGGAAGAAGCTTTTATGGATTCAAGCTCTTGTCTCGAAAAGTTTTAATTTCCTGTGATTTTTGTCTTCCGCTGTTTATCAAATCGCTACTGCTAAGTTTATATCGTGGTTTGGAGATCAGAGCTCACACTTCCTCTCCTAGTCTAGGGTTCTCGGATTACCTCATTGGCACTAGTGATAGCTTTATAAGTTCTAGTCACATAAGCACAAACCAACACATGCTATGACATTCTCTTCATAGATATTCTACCCATGAAACATGCTTACCCAAAAATCTCTTATATACACCACTAGATTCCTATGTGGGAAACCACCAACCTGAGTATGAGGCTTCATAGAAACTAACATAGCTACCTCCTCCAGGGTCTTGGGCTCTCTCCCTCACCCAGATGACAGGCACTCATATTCATTTTGACTTGCACACATATAACGAGCCCCTCTCTATCTCTAGGGTTTGGTCCTCCCAAGGACATCTACGGTTCAAGATAACTATAGGAATCATGCATAAAGAAACTCAACTCATTCACTCAGGAGTAGTCTAGTTTAGGACATATCACAACACATATTTCTCAAAATTCTCATATCTTGGAGTTTAGGTTCTCTAACCTTCTCCCAATGGGTCTCACTCTCTCTAGAGTTAACCCTAAAACTGGTCCTAACACGTCGTAAAAGAGATTGAGGCTCATGATGATTCACAACCTTATCTTAGCTTATCTTATCTCATAAAAGAATGTATACTTGCATCATCAAAACTTATCTTACATCCTCAAAACAAAACTGAAGTCCTCAAAGACAAACATATATCATCATAACCAACTTATGTCATCTATATAAGACTTACATCATATCATCAAAACTTATTTCATCTATTCCATCTATCATATATTCCAACAAGGCTCTAGACATCTAATCTAGAACTACTCTCTCTTCTAGACTGATGTCATTCACTTTCACTTAGGTTTCATGACCACCTCCTACTCGTACATGCGTGGGGACACATTTTGGTAATACATATATATAATAAAATATTATATAGTTTTTTTCCCATAAAACAAGCATCGGAGAAAACTATTGAGGTTCGATCCGATTGGAATCAAAAACCAAATCCAGAAAATGAGTGTCCCACACATAGTAGAGAGTACAATGCCATGAAAACTAGTAAAAAGGGTAAGAACATGGTGTAGACCAGTGTAGCTACTCTAGACAATGAACACCATATGTCTAGGGTTTCTCTTCCCTTGATGTATGTCATTTCCAAATAATGCAACGTCCCATACCACTGCACTATAAGGAAAAAACGACATCTAAGGACCTGCTATACAACAAGCACCAGTCTAGGCCTAGATCTCAGACATCTAGGTGCTAACGTATAGGCTAGGTCAGATTTAGTCTCTAAAAGATGACTAATCTAATCCTAAAGATTATTAAGTTCAAAGTTCTTTAGTTTGAGTTGCATAATGAGAAAATGTCAAAATTTGCTATTGTTCATGCTCTGATACCACATGTGATGTCCCCAGATTTTCTAAAACTTAATCTGATGTGTGACGTCCAAGTTGAAACCCTCACCTCAGCGAGAATCCCAATTTAAACATCCCACACTAGGCTAAGGAGAAGAAAATCAAGGGAGTCAGAAGGAAACAATCAGTAGCACATGCACATGAATAATAAACAAACCATATACCATATGTTCATCATTCAACATATAATTACAACATGAATTAATATAACATTTGATATTATACATTGAACATCAAACTTATACATATACATGTACTACCACTAAACAACATGATCTTAAGACAACAGGTGCACTTGTACATCAGCTCGCCACACAACTCTCAACTATCCTGGATTTTCAAGAGCATAACCACAACGTAAACAAAAGATTACATGTGGTACACATCAACACAATATTCAATAATATCATACTAAGTACGCCTACATGTCTTTTATATACCTCTAATCATATCTTGCCAATAAGATAAAACTAATACTTGGCAACATAAAACAAATATAAGGAAAAGCGTATACTAGAAAAAAGATATTCATTAACAAAAGAGAACACATATTTTAAGCACATTTCCATCATATATGTCGTACATTTACCCCTAAGGGCTTTAATGTTTTTAGGCCTTATGATCTACTACCAAAGAGTTTGAGATAATTTTACGTGTGATCTACTACCAAAGAGTTTGAGATCTAACACATATGATCTACTACCAAAGAGTTTGAGATCACTTCAATGCACTATACTACCAAAGAGTTTAGTGCTATCATATGATGGATCAGATATCTTATATTTCATGTGTTCATAGCCATAAGTATCAAAAATCAAGCAAGGTATCATACAAGAACAACCATTTCATCCAATACCATATGCCAAGTATTTTACTTCACATATAACACAAGCATATTGTATAATAAGCCAAGTAAGAGGTAATGGCGTACCTTCCAAAGAGATATTCCTTATCACATATTCCTCATGCCATCTATATCTTTGGTCAACTCTGATTAAGACAAGATCGCATAATATCATCAGATTCTCATCACCTTAACCCTAGTTATATCCATTTTAGGTTTTACTTTATCTCATTAGGATATTCCCATCATTACTTGTCTTATCTTCTTGGAATCATCCTACTGATGTCATATTCTAGATTATTTACTCATTAACTTGATATTAGGCTCCATATCCTTTTTGTGCACATATTAACCCTAGTTTATAGTCATTATCCTAAATTAGGGTCTAAACCATGTATTAAAGGTCAACTTCATATAACACAGATTGTATTCATCATCATGATCTCATAATTAAATCTGAGGTTCCACATAATGATATGAGCTTACTCTATAAATTTCATCAATTATTGAGCTAGTATGTATTTAGTACATTCTATTTAGGGCTATTCACCCTAATTAGCCATTCTTAGCAAATTACATGATTATGTGTCATAACATGATCATGTATGATGCCACATGGATTCTAAAACACATTTAAGAGTTACTGAGGCATTCTCATGATTTTAGGTCACTATTTGATATTTATTACCCATTAAACAAGCATTACACATCTTACATGATATCACCAAGATTAATGCTTCAAAATCCTGATATTATAGTTCTAAGGTGTTCTACTCATTTTTCTGAACATTTTGATATATTATTTGCATTTTTTTGATAAGCATACTAAATAATATGATTTATACAAGATCTGATAATATTTTGAGATTAATAATTTTTTCGACGAATCAGAGGCTGCCACGTGTCCATATTGGGGGGGGTGTCAGTTAACGTGGTTGAGTCAGCTTCAAACATATGATGCTTTTACTTGCCATAGTTTCTCTTTAGCATGTTGATTTTGTTAGACTATTTGGATATAGTAGTGGTACTTTTGTACAACCACCATAGATAGGGCATGTGTTTTTTCCCTGAAGAATGTGTTTACTCTCCCCTTATAAAATTGTGTAGGTGAATGGGAATGTGTTAATCCACCCTCACCCATAGGTTGAGGTCCGGTAGGTGCCTCAACCCTACACAGTTAATGTAGTCAATATTAATCATGCATGCCAAACTTTGTATTGTTTTTCTTGATATGGCAATCATCTATCTGATTATGCCTCATACTTTTATTCTCTTCATCTTACGATGAAATCTTAGCCTTTACGTTCATGTTATTTACTTATGTTTTGTTCTTATTCATTATTTGACACATACCTTGTTTTTCTCTCTCTTGCTGGGTGATTTCCCAACCACCGAGTTTTAGATCGAGGCGTTAAACATGGCCAAGGAAAACATAGCTTCCAAAATGGACCTAGCTCTTGGAGATGTTGCTTGGAGATAGATTTGAAGTAGTTTAGACTTCCCTCTACTTAAATCCTTAACTTGTATCATACATGTAAACCCTTATGGGAGATTATGATGTACTTTTGTAATCTTTTGTAAAAATTAAACAACCATAGAATAAAATAGGTGTATTGAGCTTGGCATGATATTGAGATAATGGAGCTGCTTGATCACATAATAATATAGGTGTATCCCTTTTGTAGCTAGATTCTAGATGATACAACATCCATTCCTTGGATTTCCATATGTAAACAATTTATTAATAGAATAGAGAAAAAGGCTTACAATTGGTATTAGATATCATAGAGAATCTTTTTGCAATGTTCTTGGATGGGCCTACCTCTAGGTGTGATGTAAGGGAAGTATTCATTGCCATAAGAACTATGAGAAATGCTATAGATAGTGGGTCAAATATTGTCTACTAAACTATAAGTGAAGAATTGACACATATTGAATCTTTTGTTGAGGCATCTAATTTGGACACCAAGCTAAAGAACTTTAGGGATTCAATTGGATTATGTTTAAAAATATAGTTAGTAAAATTATGCAGAGCAACCTATTTCAACGTTGATGTTGTCTAACTTCCATGCATCCAATTTTGTTACATTTGTATTTTAGATAGAATACCCCTAAGTTTCATTGAACTCAAAAAAATACCCATAATGAGAAATCCAAAGAAACTTTAGGCACTCAAATGTAGCAAGGATTGAAATTAGAGTATTCAAGTTTTAGTACACATATGGAATGACCAAAAGATGTTGATGTGATTATTTAGAACCAGTATCCATCCACAAGACTGGATCTACTTCACAGTAGAGGTCAAATTTAGCTGCATTTGTCATAGGAGACAAACATAAGCAATAGTTCTAAGAAACTCAACTGTAGCACCCGTCAATAAATAAGGACCGAGTAAGAGCCTTATGTTCATTGAAGGAGGAGCACTCTTTCTCTTCATGTAATCATTGAGAACATAAGTATAAGATGATACTATCTAGAAGGTGAGTGACATCATAGTATATTTAATAAATGAATGAGAGAAAGAGTGGAGAAATTAGAGAGGGACCAGTACATGTCATTTGTTTTGCCTTATTTGATGCATATAGAAGAATATGGTTGTATTCAATAATCATCATGTTTTTCTCGTGAGGAAAGGAATGAAATCAATAAAGGATGATGTCAATGGCTGCCTTAGTTATATAAGTTAAACATACTAACAAAGTATTGATATAAAAAAAGTAAATAAGTATAATAGGAAAAGTAAAACACTAAATTGTTGTGTCAGCCCATCAGATGTTTTCATCAAATTTGTGGGTGATACGTGTAACTTGTTTGAATGTAAATTTAGGCCATAATTCAGCTTGACTTCATAATGTATGTTGGCCAGAATGATAAATAGGCCAGTCGATTTGTTACTTTTGGGTGTCATTTCTTAATGTCAGCACTTCATGTGGTTTATGCATCTTTGGACTATCTTGGTGGATTATTTCAAAATAAAAAAAGCTTCAGCAAACTCTAAATTTAACCTGAAGCCCAAGAAGCAACATTAACTCAAATGTAATCTCTATGAAAGGAACTAGCTATTTCAAAAACTCTGTGAAACTACACCTGACAACCCATTACTAGTTCTCTAGGGCCTCTTTGCTTATCTCATTATACCAAAACAAACCAAAACTGACTAACACTCAAAGGTATAAAGTAGTAGAAAATCATTACATCTATTCAAACAATACTTCCATGTGTCAGTATTAAACTTTTATTTCCTTTCTGTATGCTAAATATTGGAATCTACCTAGATGTAGCACACTTTTCAAGAATGTTACCAGATCTATTTCTATGTTGGTGATATAAGATTACACAATCTATATGCACTTAATATCGTGTTGATATTAAGGGATTGATGTCTAATATCAAATCAGTCCAGGTTCCCAGTTGTTAACTATGCCATCTATTGAATGTTGAATGTTGGATCTGTAGAGGAGGTTGTGATATATTTGAAAAAGGGAGGCGCATGAGTAAAGAATCCTTTTGTAGCAAAGTAGTGGTTCTGATTAGACCTGATAGCAAAAAATGCTCTTGGATGGGAAGCAGGATCTCTCTAATTACAAAAACATATAGACATAAATAACTACATTATAAAAACAAAAATAGCAATAATAACAATCATGATCATAAAACAATATTTGATGAAGTGAGCGTCAATATTGTGCCTTTTTAGATCAGTATACACTGGGGTAATAAATTTGAAACTTCCCATATATCTAAAATATTCAAAACATCGAAAATCTCAAGTAAATCTTTCTTATATGGTGATGATACAGATGGAAAACCAAAGGAGCCCTTCCACTGCGATGCAACCATGTTTATATTTATTCAACTTAAAACACATGATGAAAGATGGTGCATATGACAAACTAGTCTGTGAATAAACATGGTCTCTTACCACTAACAACATGGGCAAGATGAGCAAGAAACGTGAGTTATTCATGTGAAGCTTCATTATACCCCACTATCTAGGGCAAGTATTGCAAATTACTTGAGTTTGTTAACCTCTCTTATTCCCTAAATACTCATCCTAACCTTCTCACAACCATTATCATTATTGTCATTAATATTTTCCACATGTTCAAGTAGTTGTGCCCTTATGATTCTAACCTTATGTACTTAACCTCACAACTACATATGGCCACAAACAAATCATTTTACTTCCCATGTTGGTGTTACTGAGCATTGATCTTGCTTCATTTATGGTTCTTGGCCTTACCTATTCTATTGATAGCCATTTCACACCATTAACCTCTTTTGTTATCGTATAAATGGTGTGTAAATTTTTGCCTTCTTGCTTTAATTCATTGTTGGTTTCCCTTTGTGACAGACTTATTGTAGGATGAGGGATGGGTGGTAGTTGAGTGAGAAGTAGAATGTGTCAATGTTGGAGCCATAACCCTGAAGGTTGTTGGTGACTCTATCAATGATTGCCACCAGGAAAGGGAGTAGGTACCCAAAAGAGCATCCAAGAAAACCATTCATGGTTGATCTAACTCAAGAAGAACCTAATGTATTCTTATAAGGAAAATGAATATATACAAAACAATGGTTATTGTAGGGATATAGGATAGGGATTGTGGTTGGAGATGGGAAGGGGCCTGACAAGGAGGGTTGGGGAATCAAGAAGGTGATAGGAAGGGTTTTTATTTTGTGTACACTTGTGAGATATGTATACTTGTTGAATGCCATGAATTAAACTTTCCATTTATTGTATAATTCATTCAACACTGAATGAAAAGTCATTCAAAAGAATACTGCAAAGATTCCAAAATTAGAACAAAAGTAGATTGGGAGTTCAACTAGTAGTAACTAAGCTAAAAAATATTGGAAAAAGTTGCAGCATCAATGTATCTTAAGAGTTTCTTATGAGTAAACATCTTAAGCTTTCAAGAAAGAGAGTAATAATTTAAAGAAACTCGTAAGTAATTGGCATCCTCTACTGAATGCATTGACAAACATAAATCTTATGTATCTACATTAATCGATCTCTTGTGAAGTAATATACTAATTATAATTGAGCTTGACCATAGGAATCAGAAGGGAGACACATAACTATGCCCTCTTTTCATGAATAGCCTCATCATGATGCTTTGATATTGTATAGGATTTAGAATTAGAGTGGATAGAGTCATCTTTAAAGTAAGCATAACCCCTTCCTTAACTAGTTACCAATTTACGATAGCTTAATGTTTATTTGATGAGTGCTTGTCAACATAATTTAGTTCATGTATTATAGTTCTTTAGTTATCTTTTCTAGGGAGCTATGTCTTCTAAAAATAGGGACAAAAAGAATCATATGTTTAGTTTAAGTGTGTAGAGTAACTAATCCAACATGTAACTAAATCTGTGGTGGTGCCATCAACTCCAATGATACAGCATAGAACCTTTGTTTGCTATATATGCCATCAACACTAACTCATATATAAAAAATAATATATAGAGAATAAATTGCATAAGTATTTTTTCATTGGACAACACATATCATGGTACCTCATCTGGGAAGTATCCAATCAAATTCAAATGAGAAATGCACATGCCATGCAATATCATATATGTTGGCAACTAGCATACAAATATTTCCACCATTTGTCCTTATTTATACATTGATTTTTCTAGTATTGGGCATTTAAATAGGATCATTGCTTCAGTAGTCTGACCCTTATTAAAATGATCCATGAATGCAAAATGTGAATTTTATTATATACACTATTCGGGAAATCGGTCTGCACGACCGCATATACTCCCACATATACCTATTCAGTCACGCTACCACACCACATATTGTTAATCGGCCCACTGAGCGGTCATGAGCCGCATAAACTCCCGCTTGGATGATTAAGAAGCCGATTAAACTCTACTTTTTAAAATCCCAAAACTTATGTCCATGTATTTCATACATGCATGCATACATTAAACACACTTTTATTATATATTTAGGTTTAAATGTATAGTCATTGATTTATATATATACATTGTAATACATATAAACATTTCCACACATATTTGTGCATTTATATGAATACCTTTTGATATATTAACATATATACATACATATACAATATACCTAAATATACAATCACATATGTGCACATGTATATATACATTTTTATTTATTCATATTTATATACATGCTCTAGACATATTTGTACATTGATTTACATAAATTTTAGTATTTGTACATATATTACAAACACATTCCATATATATGTATATATACATATAATTAATATATAAGATACCATACATCAATATGCTTATTAAATTATTTATATGTAAATATATATACGTGCCTACTCTATTTCTTTTAATTTATAATCTCAATATATTATTTTATATATAATTAGTTTATTGAAATTTTAAAAAATCCAGAATAGCATATATTCTCATATATACTCCCGCATACCACATATACTCTGTGTAGTACCCTCACCGCCCGTACACCGCATACCGCTTTCCTGAATATTGATTGTATACATAGCGATCAATTGTTGCATTATATTATTGTATTTAATGTTTAACTCTATTTTGTGATATATCACAAAATGAATGTGATATTTTAATGATGCTTGCATCAAACTACATCTAAATCTATAGGAAATTACTTATAGATTATTGAGTATGTGTTGCAGTTCATGAAGTCCAAAGAAATTTCTAAAACTATTCCAAGCCAGTCCAACATCTACCCGGGAAGAAATCATCTTAACCAAGCAATCAACATTAAGATTTGTTTAATAGAAATCAAATAACATGGTCCCTGAACTTTTGTGATTAATGAATTTGAGTATAGTATGATTACGACAAGTTATATGGTTTAACAATACCTAAAGCCATAGGTGAATATGTGATCAAATGTGATTCCGAGTTCATCACAACAACTTCACATTGTTTTCTTATGAGAACCTATATATAAGGTTTTAACTTACCTGGTTAGACAAAAGTGGAACACCTCTATCCTAAATCTGATTATAAGGAAAAAAGAATCATTTGAATCAATTTCTAATTTGTTGCAAGAAGATAAATATCCTCTAATAATTAAGATTTTTTACATCTATGCTTTAGTTCAAAGATACTTTGCGTACATGCTGGCCAATAGTAACACATAACTGTCCTGTTCAAAGCATTCATGTCATCAAGGCATATAAAATACTATATTATTCATCCAAGATTCAAACCGAAATACATTTTAAAACTTTTAGAAAACTTCTAATCCCGCGTCAAGAATAGGGGAGAAAAATCTATGCAGTCCTTTCAATCTTGGAAAAAATATACTTTCTTTAGTAATGACCTTGTTCCAAGAGAATTTCTGGCATGTTAATAATGCTAAGAATATGTGTCCATATATTAAATTGTAGTTTCTTGGGGCAAGAGAAACCCATATCAGGTATCTAAAACCATATTGTTTATACAAAAATGACTACTTGTCTTAAAGATTGAATGAGTTTTTAACTAGGGGTTTGATAGCATGATTTTTGAGTAATTTGAATAAATAATAAATAGCAATTGCTTCCTTCTATCAGGCATTCCATTTGGAAAGAATCTATAAGATACTGCACATCCTATGAAAACTATTCATAAAAAAGGCATGACCTATAATATTATGATCAAATCAGTGGGTAGATAGTACATATTGTAATAAAAATAGTTCAAAGACATACCAGTTCATAATTGTTTGTATGTTTAATTGTTTCCAACAAGTCAGATAGGAGGGCATACATTTTCTTAGGTTGTGAATGAGACTTTGTCCTTAGAAAAGAAAATTAAAGTTGTAGTACCTTTCCTTATATATTGACAACTAGTTCAATTGTTGACAACAAGTAAATGGCTCCACACAAGCTATCTTTTCCTATGATTTTTTTTCATTACTTAAAAAAACTAGGAATTCAACTTCCTATTTTGTGAAACTACATACTTAAATGCATAATTTTGGATCAAATTGATAGCGGTGGATATAATCAGTCATAAGGAACAAGATCGGGTCACTATAAGTTCATTGAACAATCTACATTAGCACATGAAAAATATATATCATAGAGATAATAATGGGGGCACAATAAGCTCATATACAATATGCATTTGTGCAAGTCAATGACATTTTTGGTAGATGATTCAGAAGTAACCAGTTGCCAAGATGCTAGAGTACTAGAAAAAATTGCAAGCATTGACTGCACTAATCTTGAGTTTTTTAGAAGGATAATCTTATATGAGAGATTTTTTGATATAGTTCTCCATGCAAGGGTTGGTTAGAAACCAAAGAAGCCTAACATTAGCCTCTAGTTTCTTCTATTCAATAGTTAAAACAAGACTAGAGATGGATCTTGCTAGTTTATACTACTACATGTTCCTAGTGTTTAAGATTTGGATGATGATAATTGTCACAGTCATCCCCTGGTGTTTTCATGGTGTAGGGATATTTAATTAAGGTCTATGAAGATAACTCAAATTCACCTTAACAAGAAATAAGTCCTAACAATTCCCCAAAAGCATGAGAATATAATAGCCATGCCAACCCTTTGGAGTATAATGCACTATAGGTTCAAGAAGTCCCAAGCTGACTCATCCATGTGCCATAAGAAATTGACAACAAAAAATGAAGACTTCAACAAGATTAGTGATAATAAACACTTCAGAAAAGTTTGTAACCAAGATTTATAACACTTGGCGAAACCCCAACACAAGAGCATTGTAAACCTAGAGACAAAGGGAAGGACAGTCCATTGAAAAACATACTTTATAGATATTGAATAGATACCTCTATATTGATCGATCTTCCACTTTCTCTTTATATATCATATCACCTTGCCCAAAACAAGGTCTAGATCTACATCCTTGGTGATTAAATGCTTCTTTTCTTCTTTACATTCTTTGAACTGGCTAGTGGTGGCTAGCTTTATTAGATTGGTTCAGTAATGGATTTTGAAGCTCATCTTTGTCCATGTACTTCCCTGATTAAACATTAGTATGATGTTCATGAGAATGTCCAACACCATTATGATCATGATCTGAATTATCATGATCGTAATCATCATCGAGGAATGAAAGGGATAAAAAATTGATTTTGCATCAAGGACTGAATGTGATTAGAAAGGCTAAAATACCTTTTTAAATCAAAAGAAAGACAAACAACTGCATTTCTCTGAAGCAAGTTTCATTGTCGTTCTGTACTTATTGATCCATTTTATTTTTTTAATGTTTAATAGAAGTAGTTTCTGCAACATTTCCATTGGGGGACTCAAGAAGTAAAAAGGTGGAATATGCGTCTTCTACAAAATGTTTGAACCACACCATCATGTGTAATTCATGTTATTAGATGAATGAAATGCATGATAGACTAGTCGAACAAATTATGTACAGCCAAAAGGTAAAACACAAATGCTGCTAACCAAGTTATAGCAAACACAACTTTCACATAAAATAGAAATTTGGATATAGACAACAGTCATTGATATATAAGGTATATGAGTAAAAAAGTTATAAATTTAAATATTATCCAATGACGTGAAGACATATAAATAAGAATAATCAACTTATGTATGAATTATTTTTAGTAGAACTGACGTATATGAATCATAAAGTTGCTCAAAACTATGTTTTATTAACCAACATTTCAAAATCATCTCAGGATGTGATACCAATGATACTATGGTTGGGCCACTACTTGTTTTCTCTCTGTTTTGCCAAGCTAGCATTGGTTGGATTACTCAAGCCAAGGACCATGGTCTCCATCAGTCACTCTTTGAACCTCAAAGGTCATTTAGTGGAATTAAATAATAAGTATGTAACACATAAACAAGGGAATGGTTGTGATTCAGAGAGAACTCTATGTTAGATCATTCTGAGGAGTCACACAAAATGCTCTTATTTGATTACGATAAAATTTGGAATTTCCCACATGCTACATATGATAAAATGACTAGTACATTCAAAGTCAAAAGTGTTGAGGTGGATAATTTCATTTTCTACATGAGTATGGTTGTCGCCAGGATTATGAATGACAAATCATGAATTACAAATACCATGTCTTCATACATGGCAAGAAATGGCTCCAAAATAGTTAAACCAAACTTTGTAGAAGAAAGTCAATTTATTATCTCACCATCCTAGTACAAGTTTTATCAACTAAATGTACATAAAGATAATAGACTGTCCCTCCAAGGCATACATGTACTTTTTTTATAATGTTCCGGTTTGAAAATCCCCATTGCATTTTATTCAAGGTGAACGAAATATGCTTATTTACACAAGGGATCACATTATACATTAGGATACACATACATAAATAAGTACTTATCCATATTTAGCTGTAAAAGTTTTCAAGATACAATGTATACCTTTTCTATGACAAATCAAGGTGGGTCAAATGATGGAAACCTACAACAAACATCATCATCTGGGTTTATGTGATCTAACTATACAACTTTTAGCCAACAACATTTCAAAGAGATAAATTTTGGGAGAGTATATCATCTAAGAGATTATGAGATAAAGGAAGTTCATAACTGATAAAAGAAAACATTTTACTATACATACAAAAAATAGTAATGTTGCCCAAATATACTGATAGGGTGACCCTCTGTCTACCAAGGTAGAGATGGGGATACAAACATCCATCTTCAAGGTTGACTCCAAGAGTGGGGGTAGTCATCAAACATACAAGGCTGGAGGCTTTCAGTTCAAAGAACCATAAAAGTAAAGCCTAGTTAAAGGCATATTTCAAATCATATATTTAGCAAACAAATAAAATTGACAAAGATTACTGGTAATACCTTAAGAAATAGCACCACAATAGTGATATTTCACTTGAATTATTTCCCCATTTCTTTAAGAGAAAGGATTAAACCTAATAGTTGAGAAACTAGTAGGTAGATGTTATTTTTCCTGCTTGTAATATGAATAGTAGTGTACCTTCCATATGCACACATCCACACAAACTATAGTCCAGATACAAAGATGAGTAGGAATTGTCTCCAACATGGGAGAACAATGAAAAATAATACATACTTTTGAATAATTTTGTAAGTATACAATATGTAGGTTTCCATTAAAGATTATAGAAAAAATAAAAATAAAAGACACACATCTGATCTCCAAATAGGTAAATTCTTGCTTGTGTTTGAGATTACACCCCTTCTATATCATTTTTTCTAGCTGGGCATGAAAAAAAATTGTAATATGTATGTGAAAAGTCTTATACTACAACTTACCAAGTAACCAAGGAAAAACCAATAAAACCAAGATACATTTTATAGATCTCTTTCTCTGGCATGTACTACCAAAATGTTCATGTGCATACTACTCTTGGGAGCTTTTGATTAGATCCACATTTATGTGAAGATAGAAACTACAGGTATACACAATGCAGGTGCATTAAAGGTGCATACAAACCCTCCAAACATCCATCATACACCAAACCTTGCATTCGTGTATGTTCAATAAAATGCATGCTTTGTTTAGCAATAGAGATACATGTATAACATATTTGTGTAATAAAGAAACTCCCCATTGATAATACCATCATACCATTATAAGGGAAATCCTTCTTACAATTATAATGGTAGGATAAAAAAAGAGCTTATAAGACAATGTGAGTTAAGAAAACATAGCACTCACAAACTAGGACACACAACTTAAAAAATGAGAAAGCACAAGGTGTTGACGTGTGATATAAAATCGTGTTTGAAGGTCCATCTCTCATTATGCTTAATTGGGTGCATGCCAAACTTCTCCCTCTCTACTTTGGTTTCTGTCATATAATTATAATGGCAATCCTTTCTATAGTAATACTACTTCCATCCAGGTATATAGGACCTTGCCTGGATGAGGATATGTTAAGAACATCCTCAGCCAAAAACATACAATGTTGGAAAAGCTCCTTGTTCCAACTGGTCAGTCTTTTCATGTATCTCTACACATCATGTAAGTATTTAGATAAGCACACGACATGAGATAGGTACTTTATATAATAGAACTTTCAAAGAATGAATGACTTGTAACAAGAATTTTTTGTTTAAAACCAAAGGGCGTGCAATTTCTCAAAATAAAGGAGAAGACATTTGTATATTCTAATAGCATTATGTATGATATACCCAAGTAGAATGTGCTTACCAGTTACGGGGTAATGGCGACTACAAGTAGAACAATAGGCATATTTTAAGAAAAAATGACCACATTAGGGGCCACAAAAGAACATTAGCAGCACGTGAAAGAGATATGCATAGATGAGAAGATATAAACATATCTAGAAAATAGCTGAAAACTAATAGGGGGAATGCCAAGAATCCTAGAACTCTGTGAAAATCCTATTTGCAAATATATAGACAAATGTGACCATGGGATATAAAAAAGATGTTCACCAATCGACACAATATGTTGAAAGGCAAATACGCATATACATCTATGGCAATAAGATGACAGAAAGAAGGGGATATAATATTATATGCAATTGTGGATTCATAATAATAAACATACGAATAAATTGCATGTATTTATTTACATAATAAATTAATTGAACCATTCCTTCAGAATGATCACACATGACGACCTCAAGAATAGCTCACACCTGCCAAGGTTTTTGAAGATTCAAGGGGGAAGACCTCCACGCATTTTCTTGCATAATGATATTGACTTGAAAGGGTTGTTTATGTGACACACTATCCAACAGATCATGACTATCATAATCAATCACATTCTAGAGAGGAGATACATTGACCTATATAGAGTTTCATGCAAGACTTCACAAATAATTTCTGCTAACCCACCAGGCATTGGGGCTCAACGCCAACCTATTCCCTTTTTGGAAAGTTTTGGAGGGAGGTGGAGTGGAATAAGGAAACATGGGTCAAGAAATTTGATTTGTCCTCTTTGACTATGAATTAGGAAAGAAGGGAAAAGAAAAATATAAGGCGAGGCAGGGAAAGTGAAAAAAAGGTCTACTTAACTTATATGTAGTCGGATGTGTAGCTAGTTTCATTAACTGTAATTGAATTATTTACACACATACAATTTGTAAGTAAAATTATCTTTACATACAAAGAAAGAAACTATAGCTACATTAAATGTAGGCACTTCCTATTTTTCTCTGGTGATTCCTTTTTAATCATGAAGATTCCCTAAAGCTCTGTATGGAGAGAAAAACATTGAAGATATACAAAGTTTCCCTAACTTGCATATGTAATGTTGTTTAGCTTTGTTACTGCTCTTGTTTTGATATCATGTATTTTAGCATGAAAACTCAGATGTGAAGATCATTTGTTTCTATTTTGGTTTTATTTGATTTTCCTTGGTTACTTGGTAAGCATCCGTGGATATATTTGTTTGCCTAACTATTTTTTTATTCATCCTAATTTTAGATCTATGGAGGGCCTAGAGAAAAATGGCTATATGTTCCAGTCCAATAAACCATTACATTTGTTTTAAATGAAGGTATCCCCAATCTCTTTTTTGTGGTTAACTTATTTTAATCTTCAATTGTGTTTTTACCTAGCAGTTGTAGGAAGCATATCTTAACCATATAAAAATCCCTTATAACATATGGTATGATTATTATTCACTACAAATTGAATGGACATGTGCACTAATCATATGGTATCTTTTGTTTGAGTTATATCGTGGTCTTATTTTCTTGATGCACGACTTGGTATTTATAATTTCTCGTATTTAGTTTAACTTGTGAAATTCTAGATTAATTAGATTGTTCTCAAGTGTCTGGATTTGAAATCACATGTAACCTTTCCTAGACTTTGAGTATGTATGATTGACCTACTATCTATTACAACTTGGATGTTCAATTGTGGGTTGTGTATGAAATGGCTTACAATCTCAAGGAGGATTTTAAATGTCTTTTGTTAATGGTCTTAACCATGTTGATTTCAGATTGTTCAAATTCTTAGAGTTGTCGTGTGTATTTCAAGTTCTAGGTTCGTGGTATGAATTTCAAGTTCATATATATAATTTTGACAAACAAACTTTTTTCTGGATAAGTCAGGAGATCATTTTATTCATCCCACTCTCCTCTTACTGGCATAAGCTCACGATTTAGTACATTATCGGCTACAAAAAGAAATTTGGCAGGACTCCTACCATTACATAGGGGGAAGGAGATAAGGCGATGACCCACAGGGTCGAGTGGAGGGTTCATGTAGGTACAACCCTCCTTGAAGTTTTTTAGGTGATGCTTAGCCAGAGCGTCGGCTAGAGCATTGTGCTCTCTAGGAAGATTGATAATCTATACACCAGGATTCCTATTGACAACATCGTTAATATATTGAATCCATGTGTTAAAAGCTGGAAACTGATCAGGAGGCCCCTCAATGGATTTGATGGATTGGGCGATGTCTGTAACAACGATTGTAGAATCTCTCACAACAACATCTCCAATTTTTAGAGCAAGATCTATGGCTAAGTTCAGCTTCAGTGACAGATTCGACTTGGGTGTTCAAGGCTACCCCTCCAGTCCAGAGTTCTCGTACAGAACAACTGCAGCAATAGCAGCCCGTTTGTCCTTAACAACAACATCTACATAGACCATATTGTGTCCAGTAGGATTGTCTGTGTTATCGTCATCCGGTTGGTGGTGCTGATAATTCGCCTTAAATTTCATTTGTCTACCTTGATCAATTTTGCTACAGAGGTTGTCAATTTGGATGACTTGTTGTACAATACTGCTGTAGATTTTGTCAAAGACCATTGTATTTCTCGCCTTCCAAATTATCCAACAGGCAGTAGCAAACTGGGTAGTGTCTTCGTGCTTGCCTATCAAGTACTTCATGAGCCATTGTTGAATGGTTGTATTGAGAGAGTTAGCTCCAGTGTATATTTTGAGCTTTATCCATACATCTTGTGCATAAGGGCAGGACCATAATGCATGAAGAGTATCCTCCTCCGCAGCCTCACACCTCGGGCAAATGGCGCAGTCTGTGAAAGTGTGTTGTTTACGCCTACCATTGATCATGATTGCTTAATGAGCAGCAAGCCATATTAATACTTTAAATTTGCTAGGTACCTACAAGTTCCAAATGGCCGACCAGAGTTTATTCACTGCATACTGATTCTCAGCATTGATCAGATCATAGGTAGAGGAGGAGGTGTAACTACCACTGTCGCTATGCATCCATCTCCAGACGTCGTCGCCCTTGCTTTCTTCTGGAACAGGAAGGTCAGCAATGCGACGGACGCAGTGTTCAGGAAGGTAATTTAGGAGGAACTCTGTGTCCCATTCACCACTTAGGTTATGCAAGCATCCCACTATGAGATCGGACACCTCAGTGCAGATTGGTTTGGTACTCAGGGATACCAGGTCTTTAAAACCTGGGACCCAGTTATCAGTCCAGACGAGAGTTGTTTCCCCATCATTAACTATTTTGACACAGTTAGCTTTGACGAAATCCAGACCCGAATGGATACCTCTCTAGAAAGGAGTAGCTCTACTACTAGATGTTACATTGAAATTCTTGTACTTGTAGTTTAGTCCCTTGGCCCACAACGAGTGTTTGTTGTTGAGAAGCTTCCAAGTATTTTTCCAGAGAAGAGCTTTGTTCCAAGCCGACAAGGACTTAATGCCCAGGCCTCCATTTTGAATGCTGGTACTCACTTTGCTCCAAGAAACTAAGGAGACAGGTTTTTCTTTTTTACATCCACCCCAAATGAACTTCCGAATGGATCTGTCAAGTCTCTTGCAAGTGAAAGTTGGGATACTGACCGTTTGCATAAAATCTGTAGGCAAGGATACCAAAACGGATTTGTCTAGACAAATGCGCCCTGCCAAGGATAGAGATTTCACAGTCCAACCATTGATCTTTGCCTCCATATTGTTGGCCAGGAAGGAATAAGTCTGCCTAGTAACCCTTTTATGTAGTAGCGGTACTCCCAAGTATTTTCCTAAGTCATCAGTTTCCATGATACTGCTAGTTCTGCATATGGCTGCTCGTGTAGCTCTATCTACTGAGGCAGCAAAGAAGATTTTCAATTTATCGATAGAGATTTGTTGTCCTGAAGCCTCCTCAAACGTCTTGAAGCACTGAGTGATGGCATCGATTTGTTCCAGGGATGCCTTGGCAAAGATAACTATGTCATCTGCAAAACTGATGTGAGAGACATGTGGACCTTGTTGAGACAATTAAAATCGGTGTCCATTGTTTAGTTGCAACATAGTGGTTGATTAGTTGGGTAAGGCATTCCATACAGAGAACAAAGAGATATGGTGACAATGGATCTCCCTGCCGGAGCCCTCTAGACGTCTTGAAAGGAGGAAGCAATTCACCATTAAAGTAGATACTCGTGCTACCCGTGGAGATAGAGTTTAGGATATAAGATTTAATATTAGGAGGCCAAGTCATTTTGTTGAGTGTGTTCTCAATGAACTTCCATGACATGCAATCATATGCTTTAGAGAGATCAACTTTTATAGCCATATAAGGGGCACTGGATTTGCATCTCAGATTATGTATAATCTCTTGGACAATGATGATATTATCGGCAATGCATCTGCTCAGAATGAAGCTGGCTTGTACAGGTGATACCCATTGAGGCATGAATTTTTTGACTCTTCCCACGATTACCTTAGACACCAGTTTAATACATATGTTGTTCAGGGTGATGGGTCTGAAATCGCTACAGCTAGATGGGTGCTTTACTTTAGGAATGAGTGCAATGCTAGCATCAGCTACTGCATCTGGGATTTTATTACCATTTAGTATACTTCTGATTAGCATTAGGATAGAGTTTCGGATTCGCTTCCAGTTCATTTTGATGAAATACATATCTACGCCGTCTGGGTCGGCTGCTTTAAAGGGATCAGATGCTTTTACAATCCTCCAAACTTCGTTCTCAGTAGTAGCTTCTCCTAATCTTCTAACGTGGTTCAACTGAAGCAGTTTAAAATAGGCGGGAATACTATCCATCACTGTAATGGTAGGTGGATGTGTTTCTGTCAACAATTTTTCAAAGTGACTGGAAACAAACATTTTTACTTCAGCGTTGTCCGATACCCACAACCCCTGGCAATTCTTGAGACTCCTGATATTATTCACTCTTCTCCTGTTGTTGACATAGGTGTGATAGAATCTAGTATTATTGTCCCCATCCACGAGCCAGTTGATATGGCTTTTCTGTTTCCAATCTTCTTCTTCCTTCCGGAGAATATCTTCCAGCTGGCCTTCAAGATTAATGCACGCCCGATCTCTCATTTCAGTGTAGTTCATTTCTAGAGATCGTTGGGTATGAGTTATTTGAGTGATGTGCTGTTGTTTAGCTTTGCTTAGGGACCACCTAGACCTAGTATCCCACTTGGTAATGAAACCTTTTGCATGTTGGAGGGCCGTGTGAAACTGGGCATTAGGATTCCAGTGGAGTTCCATAATGCTGTGGAATGAAGGGTCAGTACTCCACAATGCTCGGGTTCTGAATCTAGCAGCCTTCTTTGGGATGTTTGAGCTAAGTAAGGAAATGGGGTTGTGATTAGATCCGATCTGAGGTAGATTCTCACAAGTAAAGTTTGGGTAATGTTGTATCCACTCCTTATTGGCCAAAGCGCGGTCGAGTTTTTCATGCAGCAAACCTTTCTTGTAGGTGAACGCATAACCAGTGCTGCCTATATCGGCAATACCAGATTGAATAAGAGCATTTCTGAATCATGCGACCTCAGACACATTGAACCTATTGCTTCCCAACTTCTCGTCTGGGTTTAACATGCAGTTGAAATCACCCATAGTAATCCAAGGCATTCTTATGTTATGTCTTAGCCTTATTAAGTGGTCCCAAAGTATGGGACGGCCCCCAGGGCTGGATGAGGCATATATGAATGTGCACATGGTATCTCCATTGATGCATCAATGAACAAAATATTTATGGCTTTCAAGGATTGGATATTGCATTCATCTTCATTCCACAACACCCATATTCCTCCAGAGAATCAGTTAGCCTCTACTCTATGTGAATAAGAGAAGCCGATTTCATTGATCGCAGTTTGTGCCTCCTTACCTGAGATGCGGGGCTCAACAATAGATACAAGCTTTACTTTGTGTTTAGCGACAAGGTGTTTGAGGAAGTGCCTGACTTTCTTCTTGCCGACACCCCTTATATTCCAGACTATTGTATTGATCATGAAGATACTGGGTTTATCTAGGTGGAAGAGTTCGTCCTTCATTGTCCTCAGTACCTTTCCTCATTCTACCTCTTGTGACATATGGATGCTCCTTTTGTGGGTTGCCTAGCCCTGACTGGGCTGGCTTCTCTTTCGCTTTCCTGCCTTGAAGCACTAGTTTTTTCACTCCATCATTGGTTTTATTGTTGTCCGTAGAGACAAAATTATCTCCCTTAGCGCCAGACGTAGTTGTTGCTGTAATGTTGTTACCTGGTCTACCATCAATAACTTCATTACCTAATGGTGTGACAACAATATTTTTAGGTGTAGAGTTGGACTGGTTTGGCACCGTCGGTGGATCTTGGATATCTTCAGTGCCTAAGGGCGCTTCCACTCCCTTTTTGGTTGAGACATCAACGTTCTCGTTTCTTCTTTGCTTCTTCCTCCAAATTTTGGGTCCGCATGCATCCTCAGTATTGGTCTGAGTTGTGTGAGTATCATCCCTCTCCTCAATATCAATGATATTGCCTTCCTCATCCTCTTCCAGAACTTGGAATTTGTTTCCCGAGTCCCTAGCCTGGCTTTTTTTGGATCCTTGTTGCGCTGTGGCCTTTGGGTTTTGACATTTTTGCCATAGTAAACTTGCCATTTCTCTTCTTCTATCCATCTAACCCCGACTTCATCTTCAGTAGGATTTACATTAGGGTTTGATGTTTCTTTATCAGCACCCTCACAGTCCGCCGCATCGTGCCCAAGTCTCCCACACTTGAAGCACATGTTTGGCAGCAATTCATATTCGATCTTGTACTCTCAGCCATAAATAATGATTGCAAGGTGAATAAGCTTTTCTATTTCGATTTCAACTGCTAATCTGGAAAATCTGCTTCTGGTTCGATTAGTGGAATGATCATCTAATCTCACTAATCACCCGACAGCTTGGCCTATTCTTTAAAAGATCTATGTATTATAGTAATGGATAGGGAGGCCCATGATGTAGATCCATGTTACTATGTGATTCGGCAGACCTTTTGAGGGTTCAGAATACCCATCCCAAGGCCAGATCTGCAAACAACTGCCGAATAAGGACCACGGTCCTTTTGTAAGGACGTTTTCTTGATCCAATCTACTGTAAAACTGCACCACGTAGTGTTGCTCGGTGAGTTCGTAGAGTTCAAAGAGACCTGCCAGTTTCCAGAGAAGTCTTAATCTTTCAGCCATGGTGAGGAAGCCAACATGCCTATCAATAAGCTTGACTATAACGACATACTTGAAAGGATTACACATAATTTCTTCCACTTCCTGTGCGACATAGATCTCAGGAATGCCTCTCTCGTAGATGAGTTCAACATCTTCCAGGTTTACAATCTCCTCCGGTCCGTCATCTATGTAGAACGGATCTGTTGCTGCACCACCGTTGTTCCCCGTGATAGCTTGTTTGAAGGATTTCTTGACTGCTGGTGGCGTGTCACCTGGCAGGACAGGGTCTCCATCATCGTGTGTGGGCTGGTCCGCTTCCATCTGGTTGATGTCTTCTGTCCTCTCGTTAGGGTTTTCCCCTCGCATCCCCTTATACATGAGGTTGATACCGACCTTCTGCAGATTCGCCTGACCTGCCGATTTGGACGAGTTCGAGGTCGGTATAAACTGTCATATGAGTCATGGCTTCCATAAACTGTCCAAACATGGCTTGGAAGGCTGGGTTCCCCATTTCAGCTTGATTGAACTGGGGTTGTTCCGGTACGGGCTCCTCCCTATCTTGGTCTCTTGCACCTCCTCCTGGTGTAGCAATGCTGCTCTCAGTAGCATGTTCATCGTGTGATCCAAACATCTTTAGTTCTTCTCCTCCTCCTTTATGAGTAGAAGACACTATCAGATAACTGGAAGACACTAGAACAGACTCAACAACCTTAATCCTATGTCCCTGTAGACTCAGCAAACCTAGAGCTCTAATACCACCAAATTGTGGCGTCCAACTTATAGAAACAAGATTAACTAATGCGGAAGCGTATGATTAACAATAGAATTACCAAAAATCACTAAAAATTAAAACCATTTACAAAGAGATCCATTCTCAGGAAAACTCTTTAAACAAGTACCATAATATTACATTCACATCCTAGTTCACATATTGCATTCTCTGTACCGTTCTTCTCGAAGAATATATATATATATATATATATATATATATATATATATATATATATATACATCATTTGCGTTATCAAAAGTTCAAGCAACAAAATCCTTGAGGCATCATGCCAAAATCTCAGATCGATTATAATACACTATCTCCTAGGACCTGAGAGTACAAAGACGACACATAGGACTCTATTTACACATATATAAGACTTGACCAATATCTCCACCTTAGGATCTACTGCTGTCCTTGTTGGTGCTGCTTCTCTTCCCTTTTTATGGGGTTTCTGTCTCTACCTCGTCCGCGTCTACCTAAAAATGTTGGATTCCATGGGGGTGAGACAATTATAAAATTGCCCCAGCGAGAGATATAACTCTTTGCCAAAAACATTGTTATTATAGTTTAATAGAAATAAACTAAACAGTGGAATCATATATTCAACAGTAGATAGTTCAATATATATGCAGAATAGAGCAACATTTCTATTCAAGCATTCAAGTTAAAACTTGTTAAAGTAGCATGTCTCTTATTCAATAAGAAGTTGAAGAACATATATAACATTTATGTATCTAGAACATGCTAAGTATAATAACATCAACTAGCGATTCTCGTATTTCAATCTTATACAAATATGCTACACGACTGTTTACATTTTACAAACATTCTTAAGCCATGAGGAGATGAGATATACCGCTCATACTCCAACCGACCCTGATTACGTAAAGCATCAATACCACTTAAGGTCAATGGGAGAGTCGGATTCCATGACCTCATCTGTCTCGGTTAGTACGAGACTAATTTAGCAGAGTCATCATATGTCAAACTGCAATTAGCTTTCCAGGGTATATTTACATCTTCGCTATAGAGTTATAGCCTGTAGCATATACTCTCTTCAGGGTTATGGCCCGTAGCCAATGCCTGGTATTATATTGAGAAGTTATGGCCCGTAGCCATACTCTTATTGGGGTATGGTTCGAAACCAATCCCGTACATAGGACATAGCCCGTAGCCATTCCTATGGGCATAAGGATATATTTGCCCAATTACCCCCACATATTCAAAAATAGGCGTTCCGAGTAAAACTCATTTTGCCATTGAGCTAATTCTGACGATGATGGATCTGTGGTCAAGGCAACTACATTCTATGGTATCACTTGATTAATTAAGTACATTATTATATTCTTTTAGCATCAACCAAGTTTTCAAACATAACTTATTAGGATAAGTGCTACAAATAAACATGTACTATTTTCATAAGTTACTTCTCAGTCTTTATAAGACATTGGGATCTCAGTCCCTCATTTCAATACTGCAAATTATCATCCCTTCACAATATCAATACCATAATTATATGGATCTGGGTATTCAAACCCTTAGCTCATCACTGAGCACTGTTACCAATTTTTCAGGTAATTATCACCTTCAAGTTATTTGACCAAGGTAAACATGATACTTGCTACACAAGCATCTCTTATGGCACTTGAGGCTCATTAACTCTCTTGTTACCATTTACTAAGCAACAAGGTATATTATGGCACACAAGGCCCAATGAATAATTTCAATGAATAAAGCATCATAGCTCATACCTGGCTATGTTCAACATCTTAGGATACCTACATGGTTAGCACACATGATAACATATATATCAATCATATTTCAGTTTCATACTATTCAAGGATAACAACATTATTCACTTACTAGGGTTAGGGTTTCCCATTTCATGTCAATCAGGGTTACTCATTCCCTTTGCACAATTAGGACCAATGATTTATCATTTCATTGTCAAAGGTTAGAGTTCCATGCTATATAATATAACCCAAAATTAGGGTTTCACATACCTTCACCCTATTTTAAAATTAGGGTTTACCATTCACATTCACATCACAGATTATCATATACTAACACCCAATTTGGGGTTAGGTTTACCTATTCCTCCCAATTAGGGTTTTATATTCCATTACCCAAAATTAGGGTTTACTATTCATCCTAATTAGGGTTTATCATCAGGATACCCTGAATTAGGGTTACTCATGTCATTACCCTAAATTCATATCACATCATCCTCCTAGTTTAGGGTTTCACTCAAACTTGCCCTAAATTAGGGTTTGAGTTCTTTAATCAACTCAATTAGGGTTTTATGATCTCTTTATCAAGGTTCATACCCTAATTTTATATCACATTTAATTTGAATGTGTTAGGCTTAATTACTACATGATTATCATTCATGTATGAATCTTTCCCTCTCTCATCCTACTCAGGATGTTCACTACTCAATTCTAGATTAGATTGAGCTTAGTCTTTATTCGGATACACATATTGATGGTTAACATGATGTATTGAATTATTACATCGTTATGCATCAATGATTAATCCCACTAAGGGTATCAATAATCAAAGTACATCAGGTCTCCAAAAGATTTGATCAATTGAACCTTCAATTACATGAGGAATTCAAATGAATTGACCAATTGAGTCTTCAATTACATTAGGTGATCAATTGGATTAACCAATTGAATCTTCAATTGCATTAGGTATTCATATGGATTAACCATATTGAACCTCAAAAATATTTGATTACTTAGACCCAAAACGGTCTTAGTTCTCAGAATTCAATTGGTTGAAAACCATTTGGACAAATTGTCCTTGAAACCTATTGGACAAGAAAAGTGTTGAAACCGATTGAACTTTGGGTCTCCAAATGATTTGAGACCGTTTGGACCCAAACGGTCTTGAGACCGTTTGGACCCAAACGGTCTTAAGACCATTTGGTCTAAACCCTCTCAAAACCAAATGGACCAAAAAGTCCTATCAACACATAAACAATTCATGGTTTCAATAGATGAACCGATTATCAATTGAATCCTAGATTTCTTCATCAATCGAACTATTGTATCATCCTTAAATTGGACCATCAATTAGGGTTTTTAACTCAAATGATCTAGGATATCTACTCAAGAAACCTTCAATTAGGGCTTGAAATCGAGGAACCATCAATGATCAACATTGTGGAACTGATTCAATTAAAATCAATGAATCATCATCCAATTTTTCATATGACCTGACCCCAAATGGTCTTGAGGTCGTTTGGATGACCTCCAAACGGTCTTGAGACCGTTTGCCCCATCCTACCCTTGGAATTTGTGAAATTGCATTAGAGTTTAGATCATTGGATTGATCATCAATTCAGCTATTAATTGCATTTCAATTTGGTATCTCTGGACCTTCCATTACTCAACCATACTCAACCCTAGACCTCCAAACGGTCTTGGTTGACCTCCAAACGGTCTTTATACCATTTGGATGACTCCCAAATGGTCTTGAGACTGTTTGGGTTAATCAACCCAAAAATCTAAATCAATCAATTTGAAATTCAGCACTTAACCCAATTAGGGTTTGGTAATTAATGAACCTTCAACTAATGAACCCTTTGGAATTAATCAATTAAACTTAATGAGTCATCAAACATCATTATTAGCATCAAATCTCCAAATGGTCAACTGTGGTCAACTCTTTCAAACGGTTTGAAACCGTTTAGTTCCTAACGGTTGATGAAATCGTTTAATTCCAAACAGTTTTGTTGAAACTGAATGGACAACTTCTTGAAACCGATTGGAATAGAAATTCCTTGGGGAAAGTGTCCAAGATGACGTAATCATCATCTACCTTCATCCCTGTAACTTATAGTACTTTTTATTTCATGAATTTACCAATTACAACAAACAATTAATAAGAAAGATGAAGGAATCAACAGAATTGCAAGATTGATAGTTGAATAACAATGTAGAGGGGTTCAAGTTATAAAACCCACCCCCTATTGAGATTAAAAGCTCCAAGCTCACTTAAAAAATGGTGGATGCAACTCCTTTCACTATTCCAAGGCTCGTCCTCAAGCTTTGAGTGAAAAGGAATGGTTAGAATTGAAGATGGAATCGAGATAAGAAGAAATCATGCGTTGTTTTGTGATTTCCACCATGAATTCAAGGTGAAAGGAAGTCAAGAAGCTTATCAATAGGTTGGGGGTCATCCTCCTGGTCCTTCAAATCTTCCTTTGTCGTTTTGCAAGAAAAGGGTGGAAGTGGATTCGAAAGTACCCTTTCATTCTATGGATAAAGAAGCATATATGCATTTTTATTAACAATTCAATTAAGAGAGAGAAAGTAGGAATTATCTCTTCCTTTTTCTTGCCACCTACCCACTTATCTTCCTTAGAGACGAGGATATCCTCCTTGCCTCTTATTCCCTTCAATTATCCACAATTTAAATAAAAGCAAATTAAGCACCTTAACCCTTATAATATTAATATCCATAAGTTAGTGGATATTTCTTTTTCTTTTCTTAATGTGAGTGTGTTCTCCACTCACGTAGATATTTCCTTTGACTTTGTAAGGCACAAGGACGTCCACACATATATATTTTCAACCATTTCAATTTTGGTTGAAGGGAAATCCAATTAATATAATTAATTTTGCATTAAATTGAATTAAGGTTTCAATTATGCTTAAATCTTGATTATTTTACTATCAAGATTCTCTCTCCTCCAAAGTAATTCAAATGAGGCGCCCCTCTCATTTTATTTTCTCTACATGATGACCGGAAACATGAGGGACCCTCTAGAAGTGGTACTTTGCATATTGAACCCTAGGTTTTGGGTAAATTGCACATTACACCAAAACTAGGTTCTAATGCACAAAGATTGCTCAGCAAGCTCTGTCTTGGTGCTCAAGCTTGTAGGAACCATACCACTACATCATTCTCATTCTTATGATGCTTAAACACCTGAGGAACATTTATCATGTACAATTTGCAAGTTAACCCCTCAACTTGGATAATTTTCACTTTAGTCCAAAACAAACAAAACATTGTTTCAACATCATTAAAAAAGGACTGAAATTGAAATATAAGTTCCTCTTGAACCTTAATTACTTTTCAAAAGATTATATCAAGCATCTAATCAAATTTATTAAGCAAAAAACCTAGGACTAAAGCATAACCCAGGTCAGGGATGTTACAAGTTATCCACCACTTACAA
The DNA here is from genome assembly GCA_963693085.1 of Alisma plantago-aquatica. Classification (NCBI taxonomy): domain Eukaryota; kingdom Viridiplantae; phylum Streptophyta; class Magnoliopsida; order Alismatales; family Alismataceae; genus Alisma; species Alisma plantago-aquatica. The sequence goes on along the minus strand of OY856409.1, from coordinate 1,713,802,797 downwards.
GGATTTCGTCCCCGAAATCATCAACGAAAACATCAAGAGAAAAGAGAAGGGTACTTCCTCCTCATCTCTTCCTCTAGCTCGCACGTAGCTTCTTCAACACCACGATGATACCAGAGAACTTTTACGAGACAAATTTCTTTCTTTTTCAGCTTTTTAATTCTTTTGTCAAGGATCATCACAGGTCCTTCAACATATGATATATCATCATTTAGTTCTACCTCCATAGGTTGTAGAACTAACTCTGTGTCAGGATGACACTTTCTCAGCATGGAGATATGGAACACTGGATGCAACTTGTGCAACTCAGGTGGTAACTCCAGCTTACATGCTACCTTTCCCATCCTTTCAATGATTGGATAAGGCCCCATAAATCTAGGAGCTAACTTGCCCTTATTTCCAAATCTAAGGATACCTTTCTAAGGTGAGACCTTGAGGTATACTCTGTCTCCAATTTGGAATTCTAAAGGTCTATGACACTTATCAGCATAAGATTTCTATCTATCCTGAGCGGCTTTCAACTATTGTTGTATTACTTTAATCTTCTCAGTTGTCTGCTGCACAAGCTCCTGACCCAAAAGTTGGTACTCCCCTGTTTCATACCAACATAAAGGAGATCTACAACATCTACCATATAATGCTTCATATGGTGCCATCTCAATACTATGCTAATAGCTATTATTATAAGCAAAATATATCAAGCTCAGGCGTAGATCCCAACTTCCTACAAATTGAAGGACACATGCCCTAAGCAAGTCCTCCAAGGTTTGTATGGTCCTTTCATATTGTCCATCAGTCTGTGGGTGAAAGGCAGTACTAAACCTTAACTGTGTACCCAAAGCTTTATGTAGTCGTTCCAAAAAATGACTCATGAACTGGGGACCTCTATCAGAAACAATAGTAGCTGGAACCCCGTGCAACCGCACTATCTCATCAATGTATATCTGTGCAAGCTTCTCAGTAGTGTAGGTTGTTTTAAAAGGAATGAAATGTTCTGTCTTAGTCAACCTATCAACTATCACCCATATGGAATCATGACTTTTGTCTGTCTTGGAAAACCAACCACAAAGTCCATGGTTACATGATCCCATTTCCATTGCGATATAGGTAGAGGTTGCATTGTTCCTGCGGGGTTCTGATGTTCAGCTTTAACCTGCTGACACACTAGACACCGCATAACAAACTCAGTAACGTCTTTCTTCAAACTAGGCCACCAATACATATTTTTCAAGTTATGATACATCTTGGTGCTCCCTGGATGCATAGCATACATTGAAGAATGAGCTTCTTCCAGAACTAACTTTCTCAAGTCATCAACATCGGGAACTACCATCCTACCATGGTAACAAACTACCTGGTCCTCTGACTCATGAAAGCTATCCCATTTCTCACTACCATACTCTAATCTAATCTACTGAACTACAACATCAGTTTGTTGTGCTTCTTTAATATGTTGTCTCAGAGTTGGTTTTATGTGCATCTCAGCTAACAACCCGGCTAACAATGATACTTTTAGCTGTACATTGTTTTGCCTCAAGGAGATAAACATATCCCTCTTAGAGCACACTAAGGATTCAACTATGCTTTATATAGGGCTGGTGTTGCTGATTTCCTATTTAGTGCATCAACAACGACATTAGCCTTCCCTGGATGATAATCAATTGTACAGTCATTGTCTTTGATTAATTCCATCCAGCGGTGCTATCTCATGTTCAGCTCGTACTGTGAAAAGATATACTTTAAGTTCTTATAGTTTGTGAAAATCTGGAATGTTTCTCCATAGAGATAATGTCTCCAGATCGTCAAGGCATGGACTACAAAAGCTAGTTCTAGATCGTGTGTCGGATAATTCTCCTCGTGTTTCTTAAGCTGTCGAGAAGCAAAAGAAATCACTTGTTTATCCTGCATCAACACACATCCTAGACCGTTCTTAGATGCATCAAAGAAAACTACATACCCCTTTCCCTACTCAGGTAGTACTAACACATGTGCACTTGTTAATCTTTCCTTCAGCAACTGGAAAGATTGTTGACACTTGTCATTCTAGACAAAAGGAACCTCCTTCCTAGTCAACTTGGTTAGGGGTAAAGCTATTGAACTGAAGTTCTTAATGAACCTCCTATAATAGCCTGCCAGTCCTAGGAAACTACGTATCTCCGTCAATGTATTTGGATGTTCCCATTGTAGGACATATTCTACCTTCTTAGGATCAACACAAATACCTGAGGTAGATATTATGTGTCCAAGAAAAGAAACTTGTGGTAACCAAAACTCACATTTGCTAAACTTAGCATACAACTTATGCTCTCTTAGCAAAGTCAAAGCCTGACGGAGGTGCTGCTCATGCTATTGAGCATCTCTACTATATATCAAAATATCGTTTATGAAGACTACTACAAACTGATCAAGAAAAGGTCGAAAGATTCTATTCATGAGTTCCATGAATGCAGCTGGTGCATTAGTTAGTCCAAATGATATAACTATGAAATCATAGTGACCATACCTTGTCCTAAAGGCAGACTTAGGTATGTCACTCTCCTTAATATGCAAATGATGGTATCCCGACCTCAGATCTATTTTAGAAAAGACAGTTGCACCACACAACTGATCAAACAAGTCATCAATCCTTGGCAGAGGATACTTGTTCTTTATGGTTACTTTATTCAACTGCCTATAATCAATGCATAATCACATAGACCCATCCTTCTTCTTAACAAAGAGGACCGGAGCACCCCATAGTGAAGTACTCGGTCGGATAAAACCCTTCTCAAGAAACTCCTGCAGTTGTTTCTTGAGCTCTATCATTTCAGCATGTGCCATTCTATACGGTGTTTGGGTTGTTGGTTGCGTGCCCGAGATTAGATTAATATCAAAATCAATCTCTCGGGGCGGTGGAACACCTGGAAGTTCCTCAGGGAATACATCTTCAAATTCCCTAACAACCGAAACTTCAGAAAGTTTAGAACTCTCCATTGTGGTATCTACCACATGAGCCAAGAATGCAAAACATCCTTGTCTCAACAACTTCTCAGCTACCATGGCTGACACTAAGCAAGTTGGAAGAATCTTTCTATCTCCCTGAAAGATCCATGTGTCACCATTGTCTGTGAACACAGCCTTCTTGGAATCACAATCCAAGACCACCTTATATTTTTCTAAGGTATCCATCCCAGGAATTATATCAAACCCATGCACTTCAAGTGGTATAAGATCCACCTGAATGTGATGATCAGAAAAGGAAAGAATGCAGGGAGAATACACTTCCCGCAACACTGCAGATCCCAACAAAGGTGTTTCTAGCAACAAACTATCTGTTCTATGACTGACAATCATATTGAAGTCATGAATTACTTCTCGAGTGATAAAGGAATGCTTAGCACCCAGATCAATTAACACAAATATAAAACAGGATGAAGACATATCAGAATGAAATAGTTCCATCTGACCTGTCACAACTCGTGGATTAACCACTGCCTCGGGCTGATTCATTACATAGAATCTCACCGTTGCCTGCTGTTGACTCTGTGCTCTATTATTGGATGCAAAAGATCCTGCCTGGGACGCCTGTCCACGTCCTCGGGTACCACTAGAAAATGGCTTTCTCTGAGAGCCTTACTGACTCTGTCTTGGGGGTTGATTCACCACTGCATTCCCCGTTGGGCAATCCCTTGCCAGATGTCCTACTAGTCCACATCGATGACAAGTTCTATTATATTGATGTGGTCTTGAGGGTCCAGTTACTGATGTTGATGCCATGCTAGGGGCTCTACTCAGAGGAAAACTACGCCCTCTACCCCTACTTGACGTCCACTGCATCTGGGTATTGAACCTCTGTGGTGCTGTCGGTGCGGAAAACCTTGGTTTCTTGAAACTCTCGGACCTTTGTCCATGAAACTGAGGATACACTTTCTTATTACTGGTCTATTGCTTCTCGATCACAGACCTCTCTATCCATCTTACGGACTCCACAAAGGTGGTAAACCTCTCTCGGTTCTCTAAAGCAGACACCGGAGTGGTCAATTCAGCATTCAACCCCTTCTCGAAACGATGTATCCTCTCCTCATCAGTAGATGCCATATGCAGACAAAACCACAAAAGTTCCATGAACTTAGCCTCATACTTGCTAATGTTTATTTGTCCCTGCCTAATCCATTCAAACTGAGTATTTTTCTCATCCAGAAAAGTCTTGGGAAAGTATCTACTGACGAATTCTCGTCGGAACTCTTCCCATCCGATCTCAACAGCTGGCCTCTTGCCCTCCTCAATGGTCCACCAGTGACCGACACTACCTTTCAATAGGTATACAACATGTCTCACCTTCTCATCCTCAGGGATATTAAGGATTCTAAAGGCTTTTTCAAGCTTGGTCAGCCATAATCTGCATCAGCTGGATCAGCCGTACCAGCATAATCTAAGGCCTCAACCTAGCGAAGTCGTTCAAAAGTCTTTCCGGCTCTGTGTCCTTCATTGTGGTTTGGTACCCTAGGTGCATGTAGTGGCATCCTATTTGTCATATGAGTCATGGCTTCCATAAACTGTCCAAACATGGCTTGGAAGACTGGGTTCCCCATATCAGCTTGATTGAACTGAGGTTGTTCCGGTACGGGCTCCTCCCTATCTTGGTCTCTTGCACCTCCTCCTGGTGCAGCAATGCTGCTCTCAGCAACATGTTCATCGTGTGATCCAGACATCTTTAGTTCTTTTTCTCCTCCTTTATGAGTAGAAGACACTATCAGATAACTGGAAGATACTAGAACAGACTCAACGACCTTAATCCTATGTCTCTGTAGACTAAGCAAACCTAGAGCTCTGATACCACTAAATTGTGGCATCCAACTTATAGAAACAAGATTAACTAATGCGGAAGCGTATGATTAACAACAGAATTACTGAAAATCACTAAAAATTAAAACCATTTACAAAGGGATCCATTCTTAGGAAAACTCAATAAACAAGTACCATAATATTACATTCACATCCTGGTTCACATATTGCAGTCTTTGTACCATTCTTCTCGAGGAATATATATATACATCATTTGCGTTATCAAAAGTTCAAGTAACAAAATCCTTGAGGCATCATGCCAAAATCTCAGATCGATTATAATACACTATCTCCTAGGACCTGAGAGTACAGAGACGACACATAGGACTCTATTTACACATATACAAGACTTGACCAGTATCTCCACCTTAGGATCTACTACTGTCCTTGTTGTTGCTGCTGCTCTTCCCTTTTTATGGGGTTTTTGTCTCTACCTCATTTGCGTCCCCTAAAAATGTTGGATTCCACGGGGGTGAGACAATTATAAAATTGCCCTAGCGAGAGATATAACTCTTCGTCGAAAACATTATTATTATAGTTTAATAGAAATAAAATGAACAATGGAATCATATATTCAACAACAGATAGTTCAATATCTATGCAGAATAGAGCAACATTTCTATTCAAGCATTCAAGTTAAAACTTGTTAAAGTAGAATGTCTCTTATTCAATAAGAAGTTTTTTTTGTCGGTCAAAAAAGTGTGTTACTATATTCCAAAAACTTTGGGTACAAAATAACTTGCACCCCCTCGGACTAGTGCCTCGCACACTGAAAGAAACATAAAAAGCTTCATGCAAGAAGCCCACTCCAAACAGAATGAGAACAAAATAAGAAAACAAAAAACAAACACAAGGGTCTGGATTCCTACACTTTCCTACTTGTCAGTCACCTCATTATCATTATCCACATTCTAGAAGGTATGAGAACTGTCAAGCAGGGTAGCATATGCATAACAGCAAACAAAGCATCCGAATTGAAGACTTATACATTCAGACTTCTGTAACTCCTCAAGCATCAAGATGCTTGAATACCGAAGAGTTAGATTAAGATGGTCATCTTGGAAAAGGATCTTCAGTTGGGACCAATCTCCTTTTCCAGCGATCAAAGAGGCATTGCCATTTTCTGGAAACTAGAACCAGGTGCCTAACATGTTCGGCTAGAGCATACCATCTATACCCCTGCCTTTCACTGACAGAATTACCACACCCAGAAATTTGTGACAGAAAGAGGATATCTGGCATCCACAACCTCCCAAGCAGAACCTCCTTGAGTAAGTTTCAGAAAACATGGCTACCTTTGATCTAAGCAAGGCAAACACACGACCAAGTTTCCCAGAACATGTCGAATCTACCATTCAGGAGCAGCAGACTGCTCCACACACCAAGCAAAGAGCTAAAGTCATGAAGCACAATAGAGTAGATCGTGGGATTTGGATTTGTCTACTCAGTGGCATCACATTGAACACCTATGAGGTGTCCCAATAAACATCCAGTAGAAGGATGCCACACTAACCAACACTGGTCGCCTTCGTGGTGGAGGGAACACGTCGCCGATCAGGTCTAGCCACTATTCGACCCAAACGCCGGTACCATCCGCCGCCGAAGACACCAGGAAGAGAACAAGGCGGGGTCAAACCCATCGTCGGGAACCCTAGATTCACTCGGGAGAACGAGGGGGAGGAGATAGTGAAGGAAGAGAGTGAGTCTTCCCACACCACCGAGATAGAGCAGTGACGAGGAGCCCAGATCTGGTGGGGAAAGCTCTTTCCAACCGTCACACTTGAACGACGTGGAAATGACCAGGTCGACATGCCAGTCCTCTGGCCTAGATCTGCTTCTCGCGGCGTTGCATATCCCTCACCAACCCGCACCCAAGATGACACCCTTTGTCTACCATTCCTTCTGCGAGGCCCCATAGGCAAAGTGACGCGTGCGCGGGTGAGCCCAGCCGAGAGACGAACCACCAAGAACAAGGAACTGACAGGGCCTATGGAGGGGTGGTGGCCCCAGAGCACGAAGGCACGACGCCGCCCAAACCCCATCGCCAACAAACGGAGACGAGCCGCTGGCCACCAGCAGACCTTCCAGGGAAATTGGGGAGGCCAGGAATGTGAAAGTAGAAGGTAGGGAGGAGAAAGGCCAAGGGGAGGGCGCTCTGGAAGGGAAGCGGCGTCCCTCCCCTCAGCGGGGGAAAAACCTAGAGAGAAGCGGGAGCTCCCGTCTAGAGAGAGAGAGCGGGTCGGCTACTACTTTTATATTCAATAAGAAGTTGAAGAACATATATAACATTTAGGTATCTAGAACATGCTAAGTAGAATAACATCAACCAGTGATTCTCGTATTTCAATCTTATACAAATACGCTACACGGCTAATTACATTTTACAAACATCCTTAAGCCCTGAGGAGATGAGATATACCGCTCATACTCCAACTGACCCCGATTACGTAAAACATCAGTACCACATAAGGTCAATGGGACAACTAGATTCCATGACCTCACTACTACATTTTTGGCCAGTAACGTCGCTGCCCATAGCGTCATTTTTACTAGAATAACCGAACTAATAGACTACTGCATCAGTTTTATCATAAAAATCGACCTTATAGATTTCCCGCAGTGAAAATTCGTTCGATTTTAGCTTCGCGGCTCGATCTATAGGGTCAGTTTTTTAAAATAACCGATGCTATAGGGTCAACAAAAAATGCGGGCACCACTTTGGAACTCTAGAGTCGGTTTTTATATATAACCGACTTTACAGATCCTGACCTATAGCGTCAGTTATACTGCAAAACCGACCCTATAAGTCTATTAAAAAATGGTGCTCGGACTTAACCTATAGCGACGGTTTTTTAAGATAACCATCGCTATAGGTCAGGTCTATAGCAATGGTTATCTTAAAAAACCGTCACTATAGGTTAAGTCCGGGCACCATTTTTTTAATAGACTTCCAGGGTCAGTTTTTTACAAAAAACCGACGCTATAGGTCTTCTACATTACACATACAAGCCCGATTGTAAGGCTTAGGTTTCCATTTGCTACTGCTGCTACCCCCCGTTTTCGCTCCCGCATCCGAAGAAAGGCAACACCGCCTCTACAAAGGTGACCTCCCCCAACCATCTCCTCATCCGAAAAGAGGCAAACTAGCACCGCTTTCCTTGGACGAAGACGCCCAAGCTTCTTGCCACCGTCTCCGGCGATGACGACACTCCTTACCACCATCTCCGACACCATTTTCCTTGGACGACGACGATGCCTTAGGCGTTTCATCTCTCTCCGGTGCTTTCTTTCTTGAAAGGTGACGACACCTTAGGCATTGCAAGGGTCGTGCATATCTCTCTCTGGTTCTTTTCTCGCACAAGCTCCCTCACCGAACCGTTTTTCTCAAGGTATTGTCCTTGCCGCCTCACTCCTCCGTTTACGTCTTACTTTCAAGCAACTGACCAGGTAGCACGGCCGTGCTGGGCAGCATGGACGTGTTGTTTGCACGACCATGCTGTGCAGCACGGCCGTGCTGTGCAGCACGACCGTGTTGACTGAGTTGTAGAATCATCAAAATTTGTCAATTTTGAATTTGTTACTGCTCCTATAAAATTGATATATACTGACCCCTAATTAATACATTATAACAGAATTTAATCGTGCATTTGTGTTGTTGCAGGTGCTATTGACTTGTTGTTGACTTGCATATATTTCTTCTTCAGCTTACAAGTGAGGTATAATATTCTCATTCTCCCAATGTGCCATTTTATTTGACTAGTAAATCAACCAATAATAAAAATATATATTCATTCATATCTACATTTTGTTATCAATCACATATGTAATCACATATGTAATCATTTGGATAGTCCCCGGTTTGGGACTATTTTTGGATATTTAATCTCACTTAGGATGTAACTGTATAATGTATGTTTAGTTTTGAAGAAAAGTTTAGTAGTATTTCGTCATTTATTCTTTGGGTACATATGTGATTGGTTATTTACTTGACTAACAACTCAACCAATACTATATGCATGTATTCTTTGAATTATTTATTTTATTAGCATTCAAGCAAGTAATATTTTAAATATACATCATATAGCATGTATACCTTATCACTTGTGTTTTTATTATCACTTATTTTTTTATCATGTATACTTGCAGGTTCTAAAATGGCGAGTGAAGATGAACATTCTGAGCATAAGCATGAGCCCCATGAGGATGGTAGTGGTGATGCTAAGAAAAGTAGAGGTCCCACACTAATGCGTAGGCTGCAGGAGCTCAGGGCTAAAGGGGACAAATTGCCAGTCCAGTTTGATATCACAGGAGCACCTGTTGGGGAACATGCTAGTGCTTTCAAGCATTACGTAGGGGCGACCACGCGCAGTAAGGTGGCAATAGATATAGTAAATTGGCATGATGTTCCTACTTCCTTTTAACGTCAAGTACATATTATTATTCAGTATAATTTTAATAATGAATAAATTTCTTTATTTTAATGTTTTTTTATTCTTACTTAGAGCTAGACATTGGGAATTATTAGTTGTTGTCCCAAAATTGATGAATCTTTATTATCTTGACCAATGGGAATAACAAAAAGGGGCCACAAATTGAAATTGCCAACTATGGAGTAAGCATAAATTTAGTCAATGCTTCAACATGATAATTCTATTTAGAATTTCTATTTTACCAACTATCGTTTAATTGATAGGGGTATAAAGGCTTTTCCTTAAGGTGGAGGACAAATACCCACAAAATTAAAGGCATTGACTTTGAAAAATGTCAAGGTAGCTACATTGACAACTGCTTAGTCTTATATGTATTAATTTTTAACTCTTATATATCAACTGTTATATTCTTAACTCCTATTTATAGTAGTTTACTAACATTAAGTATAATTCGTTATTTGTAGTGTCCTATAAAAAATAATGATTGGTCTTGTGGCTACTATGTAATGAAATATATGCAAGCTATTGTTAAACAAGCATCATATGACATTCAGACTATAGATCAGGTAATAAAGAATAACATCATAAATTTTCAAGTGGTTTTAGTCATTTTATAAAATATTAGCATGTGTATTTTCTGTTACAGATCTTTACAACTCAGCCTTACACACTTGAGGACTTAAATGAATTCCGAGAAGAGTGGTGAGATGCTTTTCTAAATGAAGTCAATATAACATTGGATTAAATATGTCAGCTCTATTTATGTATGTGGTTACTCTTTCATATTTACTTTTGTATCTGACATTTAATAGCATATCAGACTTGCAATCTATCATTTTGTAAATTATGATGTGATTATGTGTAACACAACTAAATATATGAATCATTTTTATTATGAATGTGTGGTTTGGAATGATGATGGTTGAGCATCAATGCTCCCCTCTCTCATATCCTGGTTCTTTTGTTCTTCTGTTATGTTACTATTTCTGTAAAATTTTAAAAAAAAATTGCAACTTCTAGCGTCGGTTTAAAAAAAAACCCACTTTGTAGGTGACGTGTAGCACAGCCGTGTTGGGATATGGTTGCACGTCCGTGCCGCGTAGCACGGCCGTGTTGGCTTCTGGTAGCACGACCGTTCTGTGTAGCACGGCCGTGTTGGGTTATGGTAGCATGGCCGTGCCGCGTAGCACGGTCGTGTGTGGTTACAATTTGTAGATTTGTAGCATCAGTTTTCTTAAAAAACCGACCTTAGAGGTTCTAAGGTCGGTTTTTAAAAAAAATTGATGCTACATGTCTAGAGATTGTCAAGCTCAATCTGTAGACCTTATAACATCGATTTTCTTAAAAAATCGACCTTAGAGTGAACCTCTAAGGTCGGTTTTTTAAGAAAATCGATGCTACAGGTCTACAGATTGAGCTTGATAACCGGCCTACAACCTTGGCCACAATTTTTTTCTCATTTTTTATAGCCTATTGGGTCGGTTTTCTTTAGTTAAAAAAACCGACGCTATAGGTCAAATTCTATAGCAACGACCACTTAGGAGTCGGTTAAAAAGTGACGCTACAGGCTTAAAAAAACCGACGCTACAGACCATTTCTGTACTAGTACCTCATCTGTCTCGGTCAGTACGAGACTACTTTACTAGAGACATCATATGTCAAACTGCAATTAGCTTTCCAGGGTATATTGACATCTTCGCTATAGAGTTATAGCCCGTAGCATATACTCTCTTCAGGGTTATGGCCCGTAGCCAATGCCTAGTATTATATTCAGAAGTTATGTCCCGTAGCCATACTCTTATTGGGGTATGGTACGAAACCAATCCCGTACATAGGACATAGCCCGTAGCCATTCCTATGGGGCATAAGGATATATTTGCCCAATTACCCCCACATATTAAAAAATATGCGTTCTGAGTAAAACTCATTTCACCATTCAGATAATTCTGACGCTGATGGATCTGTGGTCAGGGAAACTACATTCTATGGTATCACTTGATTAATTAAGTACATTATTATATTCTTTTAGCATCAGCCAAGTTTTCAAACATAACTTATTAGGATAAGTGCTACAAAGAAACATGTACTATTTTCATAAGTTACTTCTCAGTCTTTATAAGACATTGGGATCTCAGTCCCTCATTTCAATACTGGGAAATATCATCCCTTCACAATCTCAATACCATAATTATATGGATCTGGGTGTTCAAACCCTTAGCTCATCACTGAGCACTGTTACCACTTTTTCAGGTAATTATCACCTTCAAGTTATTTGAACAAGGTAAACATGATACTTACTACACAAGCATCTCTTATGGCACTTGAGGCTCATTAACTCTCTTGTTACCATTTACTAAGCAACAAGGTATATTATGTCACACAAGGCCCAATGAATAATTTCAATGAATAAAGCATCATAGCTCATACCTGGCTATGTTCGTCATCTCATGATACCTGCATGATTAGCACATATGATAACAGATATATCAATCATATTTCAGTTTCATACTATTCAAGGATAACACCATTATTCCCTTACCAGGGTTAGGGTTTCCCATTTCATGTCAATCAGGGTTACGCATTCCCTTTGCACAATTAGGACCAATGATTTATCATTTCATTGTCCAAGGTTAGATTTCCATGCTATATAATATAACCCAAAATTAGGGTTTCACATACCTTCACCCTATTTTAAAATTAGGGATTACCATTCACATTCACATCAGGGATTATCATATACTAACACCCAATTTGGGGTTAGGTTTTACTATTCCTCCCAATTAGGGTTTTATATTCCATTACCCACAATTAGGGTTTACTATTCATCCTAGTTAGGGTTTATCATCAGGATACCCTGAATTAGGGTTACTCATGTCATTACCCTAAATTCATATGACATCATCCTCCTAGTTTAGGGTTTCACTCAAACTTGCCCTAAATTAGGGTTTGAGTTCTTTAATCAACTCAATTAGGGTTTTATGATCTCTTTATCAAGAGTCATACCCTAATTGTATATCACATTTATTTTGAATGTGTTAGGCTTAATTACTACATGATTATCATTCATGTATGAATCTTTTTCTCTCTCATCCTACTCAGGATGTTCACTACACAATTCTTGATTCGATTGAGCTTACTCTTTATTCAGATACACATTTTGATGGTTAGCATGATGTATTGAATTATTACATCATTATGCATCAATGATTAATCCTACTAAGGGTATCAATCATCTAAGTACATTAGGTCTCCAAAAGATTTGATCAATTGAACCTTCAATTACATGAGGTATTCAAATGAATTGACCAATTGAGTCTTCAATTACATTAGGTGATCAATTGGATTAACCAATTGAATCTTCAATTGCATTAGGTATTCAAATGGATTAACCATATTGAACCTCAAAAATATTTGATAACTTAGACCCTAAATGGTCTTAGTTCTCAGAATTCAATTGGTTGAAAACCATTTGGACAAATTGTCCTTGAAATCGATTGGACAAGAAAAGTGTTGAAACTGATTGAACTTTGGGTCTCCAAATGGTTTGAGACCATTTGGACCCAAACGGTCTTGATACCATTTGGACTCAAATGGTCTTAAGACTATTTGGTCTGAACCCTCTCAAAACCGAATGGACCAAAACGTCCTATCAACACATAAACAATTCATGGTTTTAATAGATGAACCGATTATCAATTGAATCCTAGATTTCTTTATCAATTAAACTATTGTATCATCCTTCAATTGGACCATCAATTACGGTTTTGAACTCAAATGATCTAGGATATCTACTCAAGAAACCTTCAATTAGGGCTTGAAATTGAGGAACCATCAATGATCAACATTGTGGAACTGTTTCAATTGAAATCAATGAATCATCATCACATTTTTGATATGACCTGACCCCAAATGGTCTTGAGGTCATTTGGATGACCTCCAAACGGTCTTGAGACCATTTGACCCATCCTATCCTTGGAATTTGTGAAATTTCATTAGGGTTTAGATCATTGGATTGATCATCAATTCAACTATTAACTGCATTTCAATTTGGTATCTCTGGACCTTCCATTAGCTCAACCATACTCAACTCTAGACCTCCAAACGGTCTTGGTTGATCTCCAAATGGTCTTGAGGCAGTTTGGGTGACCCCCAAATGGTCTTGAGACCGTTTGGGTTAATCAACCCAAAAATCTAAATCAATCAATTTGAAATTCAACACTTAACCCGATTAGGGTTTGGTAATTGATGAACCTTCAACTAATGAACCCTGTGGAATTAATCAATTAAACTTAATGAGTCATCAACCATCATTGTTAGCATCAAATCTCCAAATGGTCAACCGTGGTCAACTCTTCCAAATGGTTTGAAACCGTTTAGTTCCTAACGTTTTGATGAAACCGTTTAATTCCAAACGGTTTTGTTGAAACCGAATGGACAACTTGTTGAAACCGATTGGAATAGGAATTCCTTGGGAAAAGTGTCCAAGATGATGTCATCATCATCATATACCTTCGTCCCTATAACTTATAGTACTTCTAATTTCATGAATTTACCAATTACAACAAACAATTAATCAAGAAGATGAAGGAATCAACGAAATTGCAAGATTGATAGTTGAATAACAATGTAGAGGGGTTCAAGTTATAAAACCTGCCTCCAATTGAGATTCAAAGCTCCAATCTCACGTAAACAATGGTGTATGCAACTCCTTTCACCATTCCAAGTCTTGTACTCAAGCTTTGAGTGAAAAGGAATAGTTAGAATTGAAGATGGAATCGAGATAAGAAGAAATCATGCATTGTTTTATGATTTCCACCATGAATTCAAGGTGAAAGGAAGTCAAGAAGCTTACCAACAGGTTGGGGGTCGTCCTCCTGGTCCTTCAAAGCTTCCTTGGTCGTTTTTCAAGCAAAGGGTGGAAGTGTATTTGAAATTACCCTTTCATTCTATGGATAAAGGAGCATATATGCATTTTTATTAAAATTCAATTAAGAGAGAGAAAGTAGGAATTATCTTTTCCTTTTTCTTGCCACTTTCCCTCTTATCTTACTTAGATACGAGGCTATCCTCCTTGCCTCTTATTCCCTTCAATTATCCACAATTTAAAGAAAAGAAAATTAAGCACCTTAACCCTTATAATATTAATATCCATAAGTTAGTGGATATATCTTTTTCTTTTCTTAATGTGAGTGGGTTCTCCACAAACGTAGATATTTCCTTTTCCTTTACAAGGCACAAGGACGTCCACACATATATATATTTAACCATTTCAATTTTGGTTGAAGGGCAATCCAATTAATATAATTAATTTTGCATTAAATTGAATTAAGGTTTCAATTATGCTTAAATCTTGATTATTTTAATATCAAGATTCTCTCTCCTCCAAAGTAATTCAAATGAGGCGCCACTCTCATTTATTATCTCTACATGATGCCAAGAAACATGAGGGACCCTCTAGAAGTGATAATTTGCATATTGAACCCTAGGTTTTGGGTAAATTGCACATTACACCAAAACTAGGTTTTAATGCGCAAAGATTGCTCAGCATGCTCTATCTTGGTGCTCAAGCTTGTAGGAACCATACCACTACATCATTATCATTCTTATGATGCTTCAACATCTGAGGAACATTTTATCATGTACAGTTTTCAAGTTAACCCCTCAACATGGATAATTTGCACTTTAGTCCAAAACAAACAAAACATTGTTTCAACATCATTCAAAAAGGACTGAAATTGAAATATCAGTTCCTCTTGAACCTTAATTACTTTTTAAAAGATAATATCAAGCATCTAATCAACTTTATTAATCAAAACACCTAGGGTTAAAGCATAACCCAGGTCAGAGATGTTACAGCAACCTTTGGAGCCCATAAGGGCGTATGCTAGAACTCATAGGTGGAAATGCCCTACCCTCCCTTTTTCCATGGATGGAGCTACTTAATCTTGCTACCAAGGGCCAATATCACACCCTACTCATTGTCAAACCTATGGAAGAGCCCATATGTGTTCTTGGGATGAAGATAGACCAAGTGACCCCCTACTCAAGGCTTGGGGGAACTAGAGCATTGGCACGATTTTACCGTGCGTATAACGCAAGTGCACGCGTCAATGTAATATAGGCCTTTGTGAGGCCCGAGTCGAACTCAGGGACACTGAACTATCGGTAGACTACTACTAATTATTCGCAATCATCTAGACCGGTTAAAAAGGTTTTAAGAGTTGATTAAAAAGAAAATAAATAAAAGAAAACAAAAGAATCGATTAAATGTTGAGTTTAATCAATTAGATGTGAATCTTTAGGATTGCAGTTTCACCGTGGGTTCTCCTTATATTTATTTCTATATAGTTAATCAAACTCGTCTCTCATTCTGGGTAGTGGCCTGTAGTCAGAATTGTTCACTGTCGTGATACAATTCACTACCTAAATCTAGGTCGGTTCCACCGTCGTAGTAACCTATACCCTAAATTAGGTGCATTAGAATCAACCTCTGGGTTTCCACCATTAACTGTACATCACCTTGTTCAAGGAATTTATGAGTCAACGTGAATTTTGTCTCTTTTCAACCATTAATCCTTCTTTCAAAGCAATTAAAGGCATTAGATTATCATTAGGGTGATCAAGCATAATGATATAATGGAGAAAACAAAATCATACCACGGATTTAAGAGACAAAATATGAATTACTATGATAAACACGTCATACAACGATTACCCGGGCTAATCCCGATCCTAAAGACAAACGGGATTAGCCCCGCATGTTCATCTCAAAGTAAGACATGGTGGAAGAAAGGGAAAATATGAAGAAAACGTGGATGAAGTGATGTAAACCCCTGAACGGAGAAGATCCAAGTGTTCCTCGACGTAGATGACCGGCCTAAATCACGCATCCAAAAGTGGGGGCGGATTTGAGGTAGTCGAGCTTTTACATTTATATACCTGAATCCTTCTAGGCCCCCGCAACTTTGCTTATGGGTTCGAAGTAGATATACGGGGTCGAACACAGGGACAAGGGTGGTAGTGTTGAGAATCCAGAATCGACACGCTACACTCTGGAAGGTATAAAGAGATAGTAAATCCCCCAAGGGGAAACAACAAGATGTCACAAACAAAACAAATAAATCTATCTCCAAGTGGAGTTACTAGAAAGATTTAAGGTTTTAGTCATTTAGCAGTTTTTAGGGATTTTCATGGAACATAAATAGAAAGATAAAACTAGAGCTAGAGCAAGGTACGAAGGATAAGACTTCAGTAAACAAGCGATAGTAGTAACATCATGCACCCCTCCTCTCAGAGAGGGTACCTCTAACCAAGCATCAACACCCCTCTCGAGGTTGTTGGACTTAAGTTAGAGTGAAATGTTACTGAAACAACTCCGTTCCAGGCACTCTCGTACTCCAGAATCGGACCAAACACTAGAGCCACAACACAACTCTCGAAGTTGTTGCGACGGGAAAACACGATTCAGTAGATAAACGAAACGCGATCCAAACATGCAAGCTAGAGTTTAGATATCAAACATAGCAGTCATCCAACATTTTGCACCAAGCATAGAGCAGCAAGTAATTAAGCTTTTCTATTTCCATAAACATTTAATACATTGCGTAAGTAAAGAATTAAATAATAGAATTAAAGATAGATGTCGCCTTCTTGATGTAGAAGGACGACAGACTACTGTAGCTCCCCAGCCCGATACCGGTCAGGGGCCTAGCCCGATACATCAGTGTCGGGCGGGACACTGTGACGGCCGACTGTATCGCTCAAGGACCCTGGCCGATACGCTCATGTCGGGCGGCGCACCCTCTCGAGCGACACGCATGACGGGCGAAGCGTATCGGGTACGATATCATGTCGGGCATGGAGCGATGCATCTACTGTCGGGCACTTGTGTCCCTCATCATCGTTGGCTGATATCGGCCCGCAGTGTCACCCGGGACGGTCCTAAGTGAACCATCCCCTCCCTCTCGGGATGAGGAAGAGCTTACCTAGAGTTTCCCGGCACAAGCACTGGGGCGCAATACTCTTGCTCTCGTAGTTTTCCTTTGAAAATTGTTCAAAGCTCCCAACTGTCCAAACTGTCTTTTCGGCTTCCTGTAGTTGCTATTTATAGGTAGCGGTTGGGGGAAGTTATGGTGCTCGAAGCGCCACGTGTCCTATGTATTCGCGAGTTTGATGGACGGCCGATACACATATCGCCCGGCACAGGGATGTTTGCTGTCGGTCACGTGACGGGCGGCGCCTGCCGGTGGGTGGCCTCTGTCGTGCGACAAGCTTGGGTTGTCATGGCGAGCTCGGCTCCCTGTCGGGTAAAAGGCGTGTCGTCCGTCAGTTTCTTCTTGCGCGGCATCCCCGTGTCGCGCGTCGTTGCATCGCGCCACCCTGTCGGGCAGTGCTTGTATCGGGCCGTTGGAAGGCCGATGCAGGTTGGACTTATTGCTTGTGGGCTGGGACGACCTTATTGGGTCAAAATGGGAGGAAAATTCTGCAAAAGATGGAAGTATTGGATTAAGAGTGTTGATCGGCCAATTATTGTGAAAGTGCGTATAAAAGAGAGGAAAATAGCTAAAAAGGGCAGTTTTGATAACAGAAAAATAGTCTAAAACATAACAAAATTTGGTGTTATCAACTCCCCCAAACTTAGCTTTTTGATTGTCCTCAATTAATATTTAAACTTTATTTTGTGATGCTTCTTCTTGCTTGGTATAGCTTTCAGGCCAAGAGGTAAAATAAGTATAGTAATGCCTTTAGAGATAATGCTGCCTCACTGCAAACAAAAGACCATGCGTTTCCTTGTCTTATTATTTCAGTAATTTTTTTTTCTACAGCTTCGGCGAGACTTTGTTGTATGATTCTGAAGTTAGCTTACACACCAAACAACTTTATTTTAGGGGCAGAAAGTTGTGTATAAGGTAGGCTAAGGCTTTTTTTGGGGTTTTTCTTGTCTCCCATCGGTCCATCCAGGTAAGGGTCCGTTAACGGGTAAGTGGTCCCTGCAGTCCAAGCCAGTTGGCTTTAGAGCAGTGATTTCACATCCTACGTACCACTGCCCCAGATCTACCATGCCTAAAGATGGATACTTTTGGAAGACAAGTGTGTATATATATTTTTTTCTTTTTCTTTTATTGGGCACAACTCTCATACTTTTATTCACTCTCATAAGGCTTCTCTCTCTTTTTGGGATTTTTGTTGGGTAAGGGAAAACGAAGAGATTCTTGCTGTTTGGGCAGCTTTTTCCTTCTCCATACTCGTCTCTTAGCTGTTTTGTGAGATTATTATATATTTTTCAAAATATTTGGCACGGAAAAACGTAATCTTCTCGTTTGTTTGAAGTAACATTATCAAAAATATATAACATAACTAGTATCTTGTTAAGCACATAGAAAACTAAATTTGCAAGAAGTTGCAATAGGTTTTTACTATTATAGCAACTTTGTACATATGCATGGGAATAAAAGCAAAAAATTTCAAAATTTTTATAAGAGCATGACATTTTATACGAGCATAGGGTACATACACATGATATAAGAGCAAGAACAAAATGGTACAAAGGAAGAAAATTTTTATACCTCCTTCACTGGTACATGGGTACCCCCCCAAACTTACTCCACACTCTATCCCAGAGTAGTGAATAATACAGGGTGAGGTCATGTTAGCCCAGTGAAGGTTATCTAGCGGGTTCGCTTGTGCCTTAGAGAAGCTGCAATATGCTTATTTGTTGCAGCCATTTTATTTCCCCAGTTGGAAGCAGCTGGAACATGTGCAAAGCTCTCAAGAAGGAAGCTCGAAGCTTGTGCATAGTAGATAGAGAGCTCTTGAAAACAGTTGTGGATGCTCCCCCTTTTTAAGAAGATGGAACTGGAATGCCCAGATTCAGTCCGGAGGCCACCGTGAAAAGACTTGTGCTGTCTCCGGAGATGGTCCTAAACCACTGCAGAAGACAGACTATGATAAGAAAGTGATCCTCCTCAGGGGCTACCAAATCAAGAAAATTCCATCCTCTCTCTTTCTTTAGTTGTTGATAGCTAGCAGCCTCGGGATTCTGACGTTTCTGTCTGACAGTTGTTGCTTCAGCTGCGGCCGCAATTCTGACTCTTGTGCCTATGCCGTCAGCTTGGCCGGTTTGCTGCGTGTGAGCCACACCAGTTATTAAGTCCAACGATCACCTAAATGTTAGGTCGTGAAAAAGAGAAATCACGATTAAACTTGTCGCGATGTGAAGCCCGGTGCATCGTTCATCAAAAGACAAAACCGAGGCGATATGATATCGGGCGATAAAGGGGATCAGCGTGGCACAAAATGCTACCCGACATAGGTATGTTGGGCGATAAGTTCATGTTAAAAAAACTGCTTGATAGGACGTCATGACAGAAAAACGTGTCGCCCGATATGGCATATCAGGCAAACACGATCAGCCATCGTGTCGTGCTTCTTATATGTCGGGTGATACAAGATAAATCGGCCAAGCTCGTCAACCCGATAAGCAGCGCGCGATATGAAACCTGTGTCGGGCGACAGACTGTCGGGCTATACCTTTGCTCTTTGGATCCATCGCCCGATACAAGGGTGAAGGCAAGCTGGCCGACACGCGAGCAAAAAGGGCGGATTACTGCATGTGTTATAGGTGGCTGAAAAGAGTAAGTGTGGTAGCCCGACACGATAAATCCACCTTACTATTTATAGCAAACTCAGCTGGGGGTAAAATGAGCATTTCTGGGGTGCGCATCGGTCGACGCGACATGCCATTCCCGAGACGACGGTCCCATCAAGTCTCATTAAGGGCAATTACTCGCATGCACGATACAGTGCATGCTTCCCAGGAATGCCATCCGTCGCGGCTGTCGCGGTGCCCGAGAATCTTCAGCCCAACACGAGCGGTCTTGCGCTCTAGCTGAGCTGCTGCCCGATACGGTTAAAGCAGGCGGCCAAAAACTAAAACTAGGTGAAGAAAAAGCGATTAAAGGGTAAACCATCATCGGCTAAGGGTTAAGCCCTTGACCTCAGAGGGTATTACTCTTCAAAGCCTTGCAAAATACCATGGTGGCCCATAAAATAGAAGAGTCGGTACGCTCGGCGCGTGCACTGACTCAGGCCTTATTACAATCCACAAAGTTTGTTTTTACAAGTAATAAGAAAAATGCATCCTACTCTAGGAAAGAAAGAAAAACTCGGGCTGCCTCCCAAAGAGCGCTGAAGTTTGCGTCGCCAGCTCGACCAATGTAGGATCATCTTGTTCAGCCCTTAAATGTACCCATATCTTGTAGGTTGATCTCTACTCTCCTGACAAAATCTTCATCCTCATAGAACCTTTTCACCCTGTGCCCATTCACTTGAAAGACTTTGGTCGGATCGTCCTTGTCGTAGAGCTCCATCATTCCTGATGGGTATATCTTTGACACAGTGAGCGGTCCTGACCATCTCGTTTGTAACTTCCCAGGGAAAAGACGAATAGAGGACTTCAATAACAAGACTTTATCCCCTTCGCTTACATCTTTTCTCCTGAGGTGGGCATCATGCCACAATTTTGTCTTCTATTTGTAGATTTTTGCATTTTCGTAGGCATTTATTCTCAGCTCTTCGAGCTCTTGAAGCTGCAAAAACCTCTTTTCTCCTGCTTTGTCGAGGTCTATATTTAGGAACTTGATTGCCCAAAGGGCCTTCTGTTCCAATTCCAAAGGCAGATGACAGGACTTTCCATAGATAAGCCGGTAGGGGGTGGTTTCAATGGGCGTTTTGTAAGCAGTACGGTAGGCCCAAAGCGCGTCGTCAAACTTCATAGACCAGTCTTTCCTTGTCGGCTAACAGTTTTCTCCAAGATCTGCTTGATTTGTCTGTTGGAAACCTCTACCTGCCCTGACGTCTGTGGGTGGTAGGGTGTAGCGATCTTGTGTTTGACTCCGTACTTGTGCAGGAGTGCTTCAAACTGTTTCTCTCCAAAGTGCGACCCTCCGTCGCTTATAACAGTGTGCGGTACACCGAAACGAGGAAAGATGGTCTTCTCGAATAGCTTGATAACCGACTTGGCGTCGCATGTTTGGGTGGCTACAACTTCTACCCACTTCGATACATAGTCCACTGCCATGAGTATGTATTGATACCCCCGAGATGGGGGAAGCGGTCTCATGTAGTCGATCCCCCACACGTCAAATATTTCTACTTCGATCCATCTCGCCATTGGCATTTCATTCCTCCGCCCTATGTTCCCTGTAAACTGGCACTCTTTGCAAACTTTTACAAACTGTGCAGCATCTTTAAATAAGGAGGGCCAGTAGAAACCTGACTGTAGCACTTTTGCAGTTGTTCTTTCGCTACCCAGGTGTCCACCGTAGGGGGAGGCGTGGCATTCTTTCAGGATGTCCGCGGTTTCTTCCTCTGGGATTCACCTCCTGTATAAGTTGTCGATGCATCTTCTGAACAGGAGAGGATCATCCCAGTAGTAGTTTTTAGCATCCACGAATAGCTTCTTTTTCTGATTGTACGTGATGTCAGGAGGCAGTTCTCCGCAAGCAAGATAATTGCAGATGTCTGCAAACCAGGGTAAGATTTCTTCTTGAGCTTCGGCCAACATAAGAGCCTCGTCGGCATAGTCGTCATTGATTGGTGGCCCTCCCTGTCTCTCAGCCACAATCCTTGATAGGTGGTCGGCGACCACATTTTCTTCTCCCTTCTTGTCGATAATTTCGTGGTCGAACTCTTGGAGCAATAAGGCCCACCTCAACAGTCTGGGCTTTGTGTCTTTCTTTTGCATTAAGTATTTTATTGCCCAATGATCTGTATATACCTTGACCTTTGCTCCGATGAGATACGAACTGAACTTATCAAACGCGAAGACGACCACGAGCATCTCCTTTTCAGTTGTTGTATAGTTTACCTGAGCCTCGTCCAACGTGCAACTAGCGTAGCAAATCACATGGTGCTTATTATCTTTCTTTTGCCCCAGGACTGCTCCAATCGCGTAGTCTCTAGCGTCGCACATCAGCTCAAAAGGTAAACCCCATTCTGGTGCTTGAAGGATAGGTGGTAATATTAAAGCATTTTTCAGGGCCTGAAAAGCACTGAGACAATCGTTAGAGAAAACAAATTCAACATCTTTTCCCAGAATATTGGACAACGGTTTGGAAATCTTTGAGAAGTCCTTGATGAATCTTCGGTAATATCTGGCTTGCCCAAGGAAGCTTCTCACTCCCGTCATGGATTTCGGTGGAGGAAGCTTGGATATTGCTTCAACTTTGCTTACGTCCACCTCGATCCCACGCCTTGAGATCTTATGTCCTAGAACGATGCCCTCCCGCACCATGAAATGGCACTTTTTCCAGTTCAGGACCAGGCTGTTCTCCTCGCACCTTTGAAGGACCAATGATAGATTCTTCAGACAGCTATCGAAGTCCTTCCCATAGACTGAAAAGTCGTCCATGAAAACTTCTACAATATCTTCTAGAAAATCTGAGAACATCGATATCATGCATCTTTGAAAGGTGATGGGGGCATTGCAGAGTCCGAAGGGCATCCTTCTGAAGGCATAAGTGCCGTAGAGGCAGGTGAATGTTGTTTTCTCCTGATCGTCGGGCAATATGGGTACCTGGTAAAATCCTGAAAAGCCATCAAAAAAACAAAAAAAGTCGTGATGCGCTAATCTTTCAAGAACTTGGTCAATAAAAGGTAGCGGAAAATGATCTTTTTTTGTAGCCTGATTTAGCTTTTGGTAATCTATGCACATACGCCATCCGGTGATGGTCCTTACCGCCACCTCGTCGCCCTTCTCACCCTTAACCACTGTCATCCTGCCCTTTTTGGGTACTACGTGGATCAGACTCACCCAATTGCTATCGCTGATTGGGTAAATGATCCCCGCATCCCTAAGCTTTATTACCTCTTTCTTGACGACCTCCTTGAGCATCTGGTTCAGCTTCCTCTGGGGTTGAGCCAGAGGCTTGGCAGATTCATCTAAGTTGATGCGATGCATGCACAAGGCGGGGCTAAGGCCTTTGATATCATCTACTGAATATCCTATAGCCCCCCTGTGGAGCCTCAACTCCTCAAGGAGTCGGTCTAGCTGATTGCTTGAAAGATTGGCATTTATGATGACAGGGTTTCTCTACTCTTCATCCAAGAACTCGTACTTCAGGCCTTCAGGCAACGCTTTTAACTCAGGCTTTGGTCTGGGTGCCTTCTCTTGAGGCTCCCCCTCGAGAGAGGCATACTTCGCAGACTCCACCACCATATCATCTTCTTGCAAGTCTTCGTCAGAAAGGTCAAAAAGGTTTAGATACCTCGCGACTTCAGGATCTTTGAGGTCGGGATCCTGACAGCTTATATCCCTCACGAAGGGGTCTACTGTCCGGATATCCTCCTCTATTTCCTCGCAGAATTTATTGTAGCTATCTGTTAAACATGCTGATTCAGACAGGGAAGGACTTCTCATGATCTCCTTCAACTTGAAGTCCATATGGTCGTTTTCGACCCTCAAAGTGATCATCCCCTCAGAGACATCAATCAACGCTCTTCCTGTTGCCAAGAAAGGACGTCCAAAGATGATCGGGCAACGAGGGTCTTCAGCTGTGTCGATGACGACTATGTCGCAGGGAATAAAGAAATCGCCAACCCTGATCGGCACATCTTCGACAATGCCGACGGGTCTATTAAAGGTGTGGTCCGCCAGTTCAATCCTCATGTTGGTTTGAACCATGTCAGTTAAACCCACCCTTTGCGTGAAACTTAGGGGCATGAGGCTGATGCTTGCCCCCAAGTCTGCTAGTCCCTTTTGCTCGACATTGTCCCCGATGGAGAATGGGATTGTGAAGGCTCCGGGGTCCCTTCTCTTATTTGGCAAGTCGGGCTTTACGAAGGCAGAGGAAGCAGGAGCTAGGTGCACTGTTTCAACCCTTCCTCCCCTTCTTTTCTTTGTGATAAGGTCCTTGAGGAACTTGGCGTATGTCGGCATCTCCTCCAATGCGTCAAGGAAGGGCACTTTGAGATGCAGCTTCCTGATCGACTCTATAAACTTCTCATGACACTTTTTCAGATTCGCCTTTATCAGATTATATGGGAACATAATCCTAAGAGCATAAGCATTCCTTCCGTCAGGTATCTCTTCAGGGAATCTTTGCGCAGACTCTCAAACGTCTGCCTGTCTTTCTTCCTCCTCTGCTGGAGTTGCACCCTCAGGCCTTGGCTCGGGCTCAGGCCTGGCTTCATCAGGGCGCTCCAGCGTTCTTCCATACCTCAATACTGCCATTCTCGCAGTTTCAGGGTATGGGAGTGCTTTTCCCGCAGGATCTTTAATCAGAGCAGTCATCTGGGTCAGTCACTGATCGACCTCACGATGGCGCATCTGCAAGCTTTCCATCTGGCGTTGCATGGAATTCAGAGCTCCAGGGCTAGGAAGCACACCCTGCACCAGTTGGGTGATGATGGTGTCCTGTCTTTTTATGTAGGCGGAAAGCCGACCAACCAAGTTAGGCTGGCTCATCCTCTCGCCTTGGCCCTGACATTCACCCTCAGGAAGAGACTGCTCACAATGAGACATGGTATCAAAGCTCAGTGGAACAGGTCACAGTTCTTCAGAGTTCCTGAAATGGCACGAAAAATCCAGATTAGAAAACAGAATTTTTACTTTTAGCCAAAGAATAACGATAAGAAAAAGAAAAAGAGTGCTATCAAACTCATTTCTAAGCTTAAGGCACGAGAGTGTAGTTAATGGATTTAGATTCATCTACAGTACCATTTTGCCTTGTCCCCGACAACGGCGCCAAAAAGTTGACCGGCCTAAATCGCACGTCCAAAAGTGGAGGTGGATTTGAGGTAGTCGAGCTTTTACATTTATAAACCCGAATCCTTCTAGGCCCCCGCAACTTTGCTTATGGGGTCGAAGTAGATATACGGGGTCGAACACAGGGACAAGGGTGGTAGTGTTGAGAATCTAGAATCGACACGCTATACTCCGGCAAGTATAAAGAGATAGTAAATTCCCAAAGGGGAAACAACAAGATGTCACAAACAAAACAAAGAAATCTATCTCCAAGTGGAGCTACTAGAAAGATTTAAGGTTTTAGTCATTTAGCCATTTTTAGGGGTTTTCATGCAACAGAAATAGAAATATAAAACTAGAGCTACAGCAAGGTACGAAGGATAAGACTTCAGTAAACAAGCGGCAGCAGTAACATCCTGCACCTCTCTCTCAGAGCGAGTACCTCTAACCAAGCATCAACACCCCTCTTGAGGTTGTTGGACTTAAGTTAGAGTGGAATGTTACCGAAACAACTCCGTTCCAGGAACTCTCGTACTCCAGAATCAGACCAAACACTAGAGCCACAACATAACTCTCGAAGTTGTTGCGATAGGAAAACACGATTCGGTAGCTAAGCGAAACATGATCCAAACATGCAAGTTAGAGTTCAGATATCAAACATAGCAGTCATCCAACATTTTGCACCAAGCATAGAGCAGCAAGTAATTAAGCTTTTCTATTTCCATAAATATTTAATACATTGCGTAAGTAAAGAATTAAATAATAGAATTAAAGATAGATGTCGCCTTTTTGATGTAGAAGGACGACAGACTACTGCAGCTCCCCAGCCCGATACCGGTCAGGGGCCTAGCCCGATACAGCAGTGTCAGGCAGCACACCCTCTCGGGCGGCACACTGTGACAACCGACTGTATCGCTCAAGGACCCTGGTCGATAAGCTCATGTCGGGCGGCGCACCCTCTCGAGAGGCATGCATGACGGGCAAAGTGTATCGGGTTTGATATCATGTCGGGCATGGAGCGATGCATCTACTGTCGGGCACTTGTGTCGCTCATCATCGCTGGCCGATATCGGCCCGCAGTGTCACTCGAGACGGTCCTAAGTGAACCATCCTCTCCCTCTCGGGATGAGGAAGAGCTCACCTAGAGTTGCCCGGCACGAGCACTGGGGTGTGATACTCTTGCTCTCGCAGTTTTCCTCTGAAGATCGCTCAAAGCTCCCAACTGTCCGAACTGTCTTTTCGGCTTCCTGTAACTGCTATTTATAGGCAGCGGTTGGGGGAAGTTATGGTGCTCGAAGCGCCACGTGTTCTCCGTATTCGCGAGTTTGATGGACGGCCGATACACATATCGCCTGGCACAGGAATGTTGGCTGTCGGTCACGTGATGGACGGCGCCTGCCGGTGGGTGGCCTGTGTCGCGTGACAAGCTTGGGTTGTCGTGGCGAGCTCGGCTCCATGTCGGGTAAAAGATATGTCGTCCGTCAATTTCTTCTTGCGCGGCATCCCCGTGTCGCGCGTCGTTGCGTCGCGCCATCCTGTCGGGCAGTGCTTGTATCGGGCCGTTGGAAGGCCGATGCAGGTTGGACTTATTGCTTGTGGGCTGGGACGGCCTTATTGGGTCAAAATGGGAGGAAAATTCTGCAAAAGATGGAAGTATTGGATTAAGAGCGTTGCTCGGCCAATTATTGCGAAAGTGCATATAAAAGAGAGGAAAATAGCTAAAAAGGGCAGTTTTGATAACATAAAAATAGTCTAAAACATCACAAAATTTGGTGTTATCAGTAGAGTGCGCGATCTACAGCCTTTCGGTGGTGGAAAACGACTTCTGCGGCTCTCGGAACGATCGGGGCATGCTTCCGAGTTCTGTTCTCCTCTCTAACTCTCCTTGGGATGTGTGCAGTGGCTAATGACGTGATATATCCCTCCTGGCCGCCGTCATTAGGTATAAACACCCACTTAGATCGCCAAAATATCACCACCGTTGGATTTGGGCCGATCTGAAACAAAAACTAATCTGACGGCGTCGATACCATCGACGTGAGTCGATGGTATCGACTCCTCATGATATCGACAACTTTCCTTCTTCTTTGACGCTCCGCCTGATGCTGACTCGATACCATCGACGCGGATTGATGGTATCGACACCTTTAGGCGTCGGTTTTGTCACCTTTCCGACACTGAAGCTGTACGATGTCGATAGTATCAACTTTTGTGTCGATAGTATCGACCGGCTGATTGTTGGAAACCTGAAGGTAAGTCACTACCATTGACTTCCCAGTCGATGGTAGCGACACTACTTGGCTCCTCGCGGCTGTCTCTCTGTGACTGTGTCAATACTATCGACGGATGTCGAAGGTATCGACAGCTGTATATATACGTTTTTCCTGAAATTGCAAGACAAAACCAAATCAGCCAAGCTAAAACCCATTATAATAATTGTTTATAATCAAAAAGATAAAATATGAGAGATTTGATGCAAAATTATATTATAGACTAAAGCAATATGAATCATGCAATATTAACCACCAAAGTGACTAATAAACACAGAAAACACATGTAAATCAAGTATATAAAAGCGACTAAAAATCACCGCATCAAACTCCCCTAAGCTTGAACATTGCTCGTCCTCGAGCGTCAGAACTATAGAATAAAATTGTGAGGGTCAACTAAAGAACATATTTTCACAATATACTTTGCCAAATGATCCCCGCCAGACATTCACATTCCGGCCCTCACTAACCACATAATGATAATTACCCTCAAGATGACAATGATCATCCATAAAAGATATCTACCTCAAAATTGATGAACACTATCACATAAGGCAGTTAACATAATAAAATTCTCTAGTTCAGGCTTGGTGCATCTTTGTGATCTTCTATCTACGTTGGTCGTTTCCTACCTACTATATACATGGAAGCAGATCTCCTGATATTAATGAGTAAGGAGATAATCACGGTGGCCTACCAATTCGAGCAACGGGTGGATGGAATAGGTGGATGTGGAAGAAATGGAAGAACAATACAGTTTTAGCATGCACAAATAACAATAATGACCTAAATGATGCATATGCAAATGAAAATGCCCTAATCCATACATTTTGGGTGGAATGATGCATGTTCCTACTATCCCATCTCATGCGAGATAGAATATCTACAATCTACATAATGTGCTTATTCTTCCTATTATACGGGTGAGACAAGCTCTTTTCTACCTCTAAAATCAGCCTTCTTTCTTTTTTTCTTTCTTTTTTTCAAGCCCTTCTTTCTCTCAAATTGGCTGATGCAACATGTACAATACTTTTCAGAAAATTTTCATTTAGGGCTTATTTTCACATAACTGTTATTCTTGAGGCATTACAACTTAATTTTAGAGAGTATAGAACAAGTCACCCGCTTCTCTTATTTTTCAGAAGAAATAAAGAACAACAGAAAAGGCAATAAATGATAAAAAAAACTAAAAGTAGACAAAGATAGAAGCTGATCCATCTCCCCCCAAGCTTGAATTCTACTATGGCCTCATAGTCAAAAACAATCTTAAAAGGTGGAATAGTGATACCAATCATTGCTCAGGTGGTGGCGGGTACTGCGGGGCGGTGGGATCCCATGATGGATACTTCCCCTGGAAATTTGGATCATACGGGGGCATGGGCGGAGGTTGAGGATATCCCCGAAGTAGTTCTGGCTCCAATAGTTATCGTAGAAAGGTTGTTGCTGTATCTCCATCCTATGCAACCTGTCATGAATATTCTGTTGGTTGGCGAGGAGGAGGCGCTCGTTCTCGTAAATGGCTTGCTGGTTCACGAAAAGCCAGTTCGTGGTATCCTGAATACCGGCGAAAGAAGCAGTGTGCTGCTGCTGGGTCTACTGAATCTCCTGCAGCATTGAGTACATCCCCTGCATCAAATATGTATCCTCTCCTTGTTGAGAGGGCTGAGGTGGCGGAGGCTGCGAAGAAGATGATGCACCCAGGTGGAAGAATGGATGCTTCCGCGGTGCCACTCGTGCCAGAAGAGGAGTGAAAGCCTCCTCTTCCTCTTCATGATCGTCGCCGTCATCATTGTTGTCGTCAGTACTGCCGTCTTCGTCGGAGTCGTCGATGGCGATGATGGGCCACCAGAAGTGCTGAGCTCCATCGATGTTGAAGACGGGGTCTGGAAGCGCACAGTCTTGATATTCGTGATTGACATGGCAATGCGCATAAGCCATGCCATCACGGAGCATAAGGAGATTGGAGCGGTGTAGATGATGCAGGTTGACCTTATTCCTGTTAGAAAGCAGAGTGAGTTGGGAAAAGTCCAATCCAAGGTAGAGAGCCAACGGTGTGATGAGCCCTCCAAAGTGGATAGGAGCTTTTCATGTACTCTTCACAACCAACACACGCGTCAAGAAAAATGTGCCCCAATTGCACTCCTCTCGCTTCAGTAGCTTATACAAAAAGAACAAGTCTGTCTCCTGAAATTTACTAAGCGAGAGATCACCCCGAGCAAAAAGAGTAGTGCACAACATGCAGTGCAGAATCCTCACAAACGGATGCTCGAAGTCGGCGATAGCTGTGTTGTGGTAGCTAACAGACTTGCCTGGAGGCGCGGTCACCAGCTGGGCAAAGATGTCATCATAGTCGGTCTGGTTGTCCGGCCTCCGGTGCTGGTCTCTCCCGTGATTCTAGTTGTAAATGGAATTGAATTGCTTGAGGGTGAGAGTGTAATTATTGTTGTATAGCCGGAAAGAAACACGACCCTGTATCCATTCTCGATCAGTGACGATGAGGTTGTTCGACACGACACATATGTCTAGTGACGCCATGAACTCCACCACGAGCTCTTTGTATGTCGGCCACTCACCGAAAAAGGGTTGGCCGTCAGCGTGGAACTCCATCTCGTCGGGCCTCCTGCTCGTATTCCTTGCTTGCTCTTTAAGGACATAAGCAAGATTGGGCTCGAACCCAAGGTCACGAACCATGGTCCGATCGACGTAGCGGGTTGGCTCAATTTTCCTTTTCAGCAACTCCTCGTATACCTTCCGTACTTCTGTGGAAGGATGAAAAATCCTCAAATGAGGAATAGATCCGGGTGGTGGAGGAACAAACGTCGGAATCTCCATCAGGACCACCCTTGAAGAAGATGCTCCTTCCGTCTGCACCATCATCACAGAGAAAAAGGGGAATAAGAGACAGAGCTCGAGGAAGGTCGAAGAAGATGATCTCCGCTCGGTGTAGAGCTCGGTGAAGATATCCTGATCCTTGGATGCTTGATGAAGGCCTCTGGTCGCACAGCGATGCTCAATGCACAAGTGGAAGGAAGAAACTCCAAAGGTGTGAAGACAATTGACAATCAACCCTTCCTTTTATAACTGAGTCTGTCGTTGCTGCCGTTCCGTCAATACCATCGACGGGGTGTCGATGGTATCGACACCAGTAGCACAATCCGGGTCTTCGCTAGTATCGACGGTTGTCGATTGCTTAATGTGGGGGCCCGGATCGATGACGCGTCGATACCATCGACACAAGTCGATGGTATCGACCCATCCCACAGATCGACTTCCTTGATTTAGCGGTCGCCGTTGATTTCTTCTCGCGGATCGGTGACGTGTCGCGGAAGTCGATGGTATCGACTCTGTATGGATCAATTACCCTCGTGAGGCCCGGGCGCCGCTTCCTTTTTGTGGCTGTGTCGATACCATCGACGCGGACGTCGATGGTATCGACTTCACTGAGACAAATCTTCTGTAAATCTTCAGGGATCTCGCGAGTATCGACATCCAAGTCGATACTATTGACCTCGATCTTCCTTTTTCTTCGGCGTCTCTTATGGTAGGTCGATACCATCGACGAGGCCATCGATGGTATTGACTCAGAAAATTTTCTACAGTTGCCTACCTATACCCATGTCGCTACCATCGACATCGCAGTCGATGGTATCGACTCTGCCTCAGCCCTGCACACTGAACAAACGATCAAGGTATCATTTTTACACTAAAAACAAAATTAAACCAAACTAACTTGTAAATACGAAAGAAAATAGATGAAACTACCAATGGTCGGGTTGCCTCCCAACAAGTGCCCTTCTTTAATGTCTTAGGCTAGACAAAATCACACTCATCTTGCATCCGTAAGTGCTATGAGTTTGACCTCATGCACTTTCCTCGTGTAGTCCTCACCAAAGTACAGCTTCAACCTCTGTCCGTTGACCAGAAATGTCGTCTCTCCATCACGCACCAGGATGGAACCATGTGGTCGTACCTCCTCCACAATGAAAGGTCCACTCCATCGGGATTTCAATTTCCTGGGGTGCAGCTTCAACCTCGAGTTGAACAATAACACACGATCTCCCTTTTTGAAGACACACAGTTGAATGTGTCGATCGTGAATTAGTTTTGTTCTCTCCTTGTAAATCCACGAATTTTCATAGGCGTTCATCCTCAACTCATCTAACTCATTGAGCTCTAGCATTCGCTTCTTCCCTTCCTCATAATAAGTCAAGTTAACCTTCCTTAGAGCCCAGTGCGCCTTGTGCTCCAACTCTACCGGCAAATGGCAGACCCACCCATAAGCCAACCTAAAAGGAGTAGTTCCTATAGGTGTCTTAAATGCGGTCCTATACACACATAAAGCATCTGATAGCAAAGTACTCCAGTTCTTTCTTGTCGAAGCCACAATGCACTCCAAAATTTGCTTGATTTCTCTATTGGACACCTCAACCTGCCCTTGTGTCTGCGGGTGGTACGGGGTACCAATATTGTGTTTTACCTCGTACTTCCTCAACAATGCAACAAACTTTTTATTTTTGAAATGGGTGCCTCCATCGCTGATAATCATCCTTGGCACACCAAATCTGCAGAAAATGTGATCTTTTACAAACATGCACACTACAACAACATCATTAGTCCTTGTGGGTATTGCCTCTACCCACTTCGATACATAATCAACAACCAGTAAAATGTACAAATTAGATTTCGAGGACTCAAAGGGTCCCATAAAATCAATGCCCCACATATCAAATACCTCAACTTCTTGAAACATGTTGAGGGGAATCTCCTATCGCTTGGAAATATTACCTGTCCTTTGACAGGAATCACATCTTCGCACATAGTCATAGGCATCCTGGAAGAGTGTAGGCCAATAAAGACCACTCTCTAGCACCTTGGCCGCCATTTTGGAGCTCACATGATGACCACCAGTTGGTAGTGTATGACAATGACTAAGTACACTGTCATATTCTATCTCCGGTACACACCTGTGCAAAACGCAATCCCTGCATTGCTTCTACAAAATGGATCATCCCAGAAATAATATCTCAAAGAATGGAAAATTTTCTTTTTCTCTTGATAAGTCCAATCATCTGGGATTATTTTACAGGAGAGATAATTAACAATATATGAAAACCATGGATCCTTGGATTTTACAGAAAGGATTTGCTCACCAGGGAATGTCTCGGTAATGGGTATATTAATGTCCTTCTCATCTACCCATTCTAACCTAGACAAGTGGTCCGCAACCACATTCTCAATCCCCACCTTATCTTTAATTTCAATGTCAAATTCTTGTAACAATAAGATCCACCTAATCAATCTAGGTTTGGCATCTTTCTTTTCCATCAAATATTTTATGGCGGCGTGGTCTGTCCATACCACAACTTCGGACCCTACTAGGTATTGCCAAAAGTTTTCAAATGCAAAAACGACGGCGAGAAGTTCCTTTTCAGTTGTGGTGTAGTTGAGTTGTGCTTCATTTAAAGTCTTGGATGCATAGAAAATCACAACAGGTTTGTTTTCAAAATGTTTCCCAAGAACAGCCCCTACCGCAAAATCCGAAGCTAATTCAAAAGGTTTTGTCCAATCCGGCGTTTGAACAACCGGCGCAGAAATTAATTTCTCCTTGAGTACATCAAAAGCATGCAAACACTTTTCATTAAAGTCAAACATCACATCTTTCTCAAGAAGTCCAGACAATGGTTTAGTGATTTTCGAGAAATCTTTGATAAAGCGGCAATAAAATCCTACGTGACCGAGAAAACTCCTTACCCCTTTAACCGAATTAGGTGGGGGTAATTTTGGAATAACCTCAATCTTAACTGGATCCACCTCCAGCCCCTTGCTAGACACTTTATGTCCAAGCACACAATTCCTTCACTAACCATCATATGGCATTTTTCCCAGTTGAGAACTAAATGTGTGTCCTCACATCATTGTAAAACTTTATCCAAATTATACAAGCACTCATCAAAATACGCACCATAGACGGAAAAATTGTCCATGAAGACCTCTAAACAACGCTCAACCATATCAGAGAAAATAGAGAGCATGCAGCGCTGAAAGGTGGGTGGTGCGTTACACAAGCCAAAAGGCATACAGCGGTATGAAAATGTTCTGTAGGGACAAGTGAAGGTAGACTTATCTTGGTCCTTAGGATCAATGGAAATCTGATTGTAGCCGGAGTAGCCATCTAGAAAATAGAAATGAGATCGACCAGCCAGTTGCTCTAAGATTTGATCAATGAACGGGAGAGGAAAGTGATCTTTTAACGTAGAGGAGTTCAATCGATGGTAGTCAATGCACACACACCACCCGGTTACCAGTCGGGTCGTGACCGGCTCATTCAAGTTGTGAGTGATAGTGATTCCCCCCTTTTTAGGGACTACCTGTGTGGGGCTTACCCACGTCGAATCGGAGATAGCATAAATGATGCCTACAGAAAGGAGCTTGGTCACCTCCTTCTTGACTACCTCCATCATGCTTGGATTGAGTGTGCGTTGTGGCAGGATTACAGGTTTGGCTCCTTCCTCGAGCCGGATCTTGTGCTGACAAAGTGTAGGGGAGATCTCCTTGATATCCGCAACGGACCACCCAAATGCGCCACGATGGTTCTTCAGCACGATCATCAATTGATCCTATTCCTCGGCACTCAGATATGCCGAGATAATCACCGGTAGTCTGTCACCATCGGCTAAGAATGCATATTTTAAATGAGGCGGCAGTGGCTTCAATTCTAACTCTGGTGGACTGATCAAAGATGACTGAAGCGGTGGTGGAAGTGGCCCAAGATCTTCATAATACTTAGCATAATAGCACGACAACACTTGAAGCATCTTGACACATTCTTGTAACGACTTGTTTCTCATCTAGTCATGCATTATATTAACAAGGCAAGCCTCAAGGGGCAGTTCTGGATATGCATAAAGGACAGTTTGCATCATCTTCAGTAGAAAGAGGGATTTCCTCCTCTTCATCATTTGGAAAACTCACAGCCCTGCAAAGAGAAACAACTTTGGTATGTTCCATAATGTCTACAGCCAGTGTCCCCTTCTCTACCTTGGTCATTACATGAGCCATATCTAGAAACGACTTCCCTAGACAAAGAGAAATGTTCTGATCAAAATGTTTCACCATGCGACATGCTCCTTTGCTTTTGATTGTGTTGTGCTTGGGGGCATAACCATTTCAAATCGGTCATCTGTGATTCCCAATGTCAAACAGCCTCGTCCCATCTTGAGTATCATATCTGCAGTAGCTTGGAAGGGTCTTCCGAGGAGTAGCTCATTTCCTTGTTCATCTTGCATTTCCATTACCACAAAATCTGCTGGAAATATAAACCTATCAACTTTAACCAGAACATCCTCACAAATACCATATGGCTTTACCACAGAATTATCCACTAGCTGAATCTTCATGTTGCTATGTCTCAATTATTTAAGTCCCAGCTTCTTGAAAGTAGAAAAAGGCATCAAATTGATACTTGCCCCGGAGTCACACAATGCTTCGCCGAATTTCACCTTACCAATGTAACATGAAATATTGAAGCAGCCCTGATCTTATCTTTTAGGTGGCAATGTGCCCATAATGAAGGCACTCACTTACTCCTTAAGAACCACCACTACAGTACCAGGAATCTTCCTCTTCTTTGTAATTATATCTTTAATAAATTTGCCATAGGAGGGTATCTTCTCTATTGCCTCTAGTAGCGGAATGTTGATAGAAAGTTTCCTAAAGCTATCTAGGAACTTCTTGAACTGAGCATCCACTTTCTTAAACTTCAAACTGTTTGGATACGGTACCGGGACTGTCTTTGCCCTTTGATGTGGCGGCACATATGGTGTCCTCTTTGGAGTTTCTTCCTCAGCAATGATTTCTGGTGTAGCTTCCTCTACCGCATCCTCTATCGATACTGTGATTGTAACCTCCTCCGTGGCCTCACCTGTGGTTTCCGGCTGGGGTGTGCTCAGTTCATCAGCCCTGGGGTTTAAAATCTTCTTACCACTCCGTAGCAGAATTGCTTTAGCTTGTTGGTTTCCTCCTGGAATGTTTGTATTTTCAGGTAAACCTTACTGCGCTGGCTTCTTCAAGCTTGAAATCTCTGCCGCCATCTGTGCTAAGGATGTCTCGAGTGACCTCATCTGAGCCCCATGACTCTGTAGAGTCTTCCCAAATTGATTCATAAAGTCACCTTGTTGTTTAATCTGCTGGCCAAACGTGCTCATGAGTTCTTGATTCTGCTTAATTACTTCATTGAGCAACTCATTGCTCTTGTCCTATGCCGACGGTTGTGGTTTTGCATCAGGATCCTACAGGAAATTGTTTGGGTCCTTCCATGAACATTTCTTATCTTTCCTCTAAGAATAGTCATTGTTTCTGTACCCCTGTTGTTGGCGCATAAATTTCACCTGTGCTTCATCATCAGATTTTGCATCCTCTTTTGCAAGCAATTTCTTGGCTAGAAGGTCCATCTTCTCATTTAGCTCCTTGATAGCCTTTGACTCACCTACAACTCAGACCTGCTCTACTATGTCTCTGTCGCCCCATGATTGCTTCCTGGCCATATTTTTCTAAATTTCCCAACACCTAGTGCCGATATTGTTCAAGAAGAAATCAGAACCTACTGAGTCCATATTGCTCCTATCATGCTCATTTAGAGCAAAGTAGAAAATCTTCACTTGTTTTTCTTTGTCCAGCCCATGATGTGGACACTTCCACAACATTATTTGGAAGTGCTCCCACGTCTCTGAATATGTCTCGCCAGCTCTTTGACAGAAATTGTGGATCTTCCGTACTAGGTCATTTGTTTTCTCCAGTGGAAAGAATCTCTCGAAGAAGACCTCGATCATTTGATCCCAAGTCTCTACAGTCTCATCATCTAGGTTATGCATCCATTCACGTGCATTACCTGCAAGAGAGCTGGGAAACAACTTCAAATACAGTTTCTCTTGTGGAAACCTGTCTATCTTGATCATATCACAATTTTCCACAAATGTGCTGATGTGTGCAACTGGGTCCTCATTCTTCAGCCCGTGAAATGCTTGAGACTTGACCAAGTTTATCAATGCCGAATCAATCTTATAAATTGGAATGTTGACTGCCTACTTCTTTATTGGTCCCTTTGATGCTGATGAGGAAGAAGCTTTTATCTTCTCCCAAATTGTCTGTTCTTCAGCCATGGCTTCTGCTTCAAAGTCTGAATCTATATCCTCAGACTGATCGTGAATATTGTTCTCTTTGTCGTCTGGTCCCAACGGTGGAACCTCTGGTGATGGCTGTGTATAGTCTGTGCTACGCGTCCTCACCATGCACTAGTACCTACAAAGTAATAAATTTCGTTCAGTACAGTGCTAGATGATTGCTAGATATGACGGATAAACAATGAATTTCAAAAATGATAATAAAAAAATAAAAATGCGGCCTAGAGTGGCCGCTTGCATCACTCGTAGTGCCGACAATTGCCGTGTCCCCAGCAACGACGCCAAAAACTTGACACAATTTTACCGTGTGTATAACGCAAGTGCACGCGTCAATGTAATATATGTCTTTGTGAGGCCCGAGTCGAACTCAGGGACACTGAACTATCGGTAGACTACTACTAACTGTTTGCAATCAGCTAGACCGATTAAAAAGGTTTTAAGAGTTGATTAAAAAGAAAATAAAAATAAAAGAAAACAAAACAATCGATTAAATGTTGAGTTTAATCAATTAGATGTGAATCTTTAGGATTGCAGTTTCACCGCGGGTTCTCGTTATATTTATTTCTATATAGTTAATCAAACTCGTCTCTCATTCCGGGTAGTGGCCTGTAGTCAGAATTGTTCAATGTCGTGATACAATTCACTACCTAAATCTAGGTCGGTTCCACCGTCGTAGTAACCTATACCCTAAATTAGGTGCATTAGAATCAACCTCTGGGTTTCCACCATTAACCGTACATCACCTTGTTCAAGGAATTTATGAGTTAATGTTAATTTCATCTATTTTCAACCATTAATCGTTCTTTCAAAGCAATAAAAGGCATTAGATTATCATTAGTGTGATCAAGCATAATGATATAATGGAGAAAATGAAATCATATCACAGATTTAAGAGACAAAATATGAATTACTATGATAAACACGTCATACAACGATTACCCGGGCTACTCCCGGTCCTAAAGACAAAGGAGATTAGCCTCACATGTTCATCTCAAAGCAAGACATGGTGGAAGAAAGGAAAAACATAAAGAAAACATGGATGAAGTGATGTAAACCCCTGAACGGAGAAGATCCAAGCGTTCCTCGACGTAGAGTGCGCGATCTATAGCCTTCCGGCGATGGAAAACGACTTCTGCGGCTCTCGAAACGATCGAGGTGTGCTTCTGGGTTCCGTTCTCCTCTCCAACTCTCTTTGGGATGTGTGCAGTGGCTAATGACATGATAGATCCCTCCTGGCCGCCGTCATTAGGTATAAACACCAACTTAGATTGCCAAAATATCACCACCGTTGGATTCAGGCCAATCTGAAACAAAAACTAATCTGACGGCGTCGATACCATCGACGCGAGTCGATGGTATCGACTCCTCATGATATCGGCAGCTTTCTTTCTTCTTTGATGCTCCGCCTGATGCCGACTCGATACCATCGATGCGGGTCGATGGTATCGACACCTTTAGGCATCAGTTTTGTCACCTTTCCGACACTGAAGCTGTACGATGTCGATAGTATCGACTTTTGTGTCAATAGTATCGACCGGCTGATCGCTGGCAACCTGAAGGTAAGTCGCTACCATCGACTTCCCAGTCGATGGTAGTGACAATGCTTGGCTCCTCGCGGCTGTCTCTCTATGACTGTGTCGATGCTATTGACGGATGTCGATGGTATCAACAGCTGTATATATGCATTTTTCTTGAAATTGCAAGACAAAACCAAATCAGCCAAGCTAAAATCCATTATAATAATTGTTTATAATAAAAAAGATAAAATATGAGAGATTTGATGCAAAATTATATTATAGACTAAAACAATATGAATCATGTAATATTAACCACCAAAGTGACTAATAAACATAGAAAACACATGTAAATCAAGTCTATAAAAGTGACTAAAAATCACCGCATCAAGCACAATGATACATATGTTTTTATTAAAGTAGACAGTAGAAGAACTCGAGAGGTAGAAAGAGATAACACACACCACCCACATGGGGTGTGCGGGTTCAGAAGACCAATGAAAACACATTTGTGCAATAACCATGTCAACTTAGTGTCTGAATAGACAATTAGGATTTGCAACTGAAAGATGCTAAAGGAACAACCAACATCTAAAAGTAGGCAACCTAAGATACACTTGACCAAGAAAAGACCATAAAATATCCCTTGGGGCCCCATGAATCTTTTTGTGTTAATTTTGAGGTTGTGGGTTCACATGACCTCCTAGATGGAGTTGGTTTAGGGGAAGCTAACAAAACTACATGAGGTTAGTACTGTGTAAAGAACAAGGATAGTGTGGGAATTCTCATCATGAAGTATATTGAAGTTTGGAGGTGTTGCTCACCATCTCCAGCTCTCGGTAATCATATTGCAAGTAGGGCATTGCCAATATAATGTGAGGAGACTCATTCATAACTGTGAGTGTAGGATAGAATAGAAGGTTGGTGGTTCTTCCTAAAGTGTTGCTTATAGGTAAGGTTTAGTGTAGAGGAGAATCAAGATGTTTGGGTGTGGTGGATGAGAAGAAAACTACCAAAAAGTTAGTGTTTCTT
Organism: Alisma plantago-aquatica; assembly: GCA_963693085.1. Taxonomy (NCBI): domain Eukaryota; kingdom Viridiplantae; phylum Streptophyta; class Magnoliopsida; order Alismatales; family Alismataceae; genus Alisma; species Alisma plantago-aquatica. The sequence goes on along the minus strand of OY856409.1, from coordinate 1,713,763,806 downwards.
CAATTGATCATGAAGGCCTCAGAAGATTAAGTCATTGGATGTAAAAAGTCCCAATAGTGCATGCAGAAGAAATTGTCTACTGATGATCACTCAAGAGAGTGAATTGTAACATAGTAATATTGACTATTGTTTGCAGTGAAATAAAGGATGAGAGGAATAAGATGAATCCTAAGCTTTATGATAGTCTAGGTCCAATGAAGGAACATGCATGGGATTTATGACAGGCGGACCTAAACAAAAATGTTAATAATAAACCCACATAACAAATATTATTGTGACAAAATCGGGGACTTTGGGAAATTGAGACCATTAAATCTAATATCCCTTGATTTTTGATAGATTTAATCTCTTTTCTTTCCTAAATTTATTGAGGGGGTAAAGAAAGGCTAAATGCAATAAAAATACACAAGCTAAATAAGGCACAAGGAACTCAAATATATTGTCCATTTCAACTTCATTTCAACTTTTGAAGACCTTTTGTAAAGTATTTCTCAACTTGGAGCAACACTCACCAATTACTGTTATTATCACCCCTTATATCATTTTTGAAAAATAATTGTATTTATCTAACTCTCCAAATTATTTAGGTTTAGGAAAATTCTAGAGTCCTTAATTAAAAGCTAAGGTACATAAATGGTGAATTTCTAGTCTTGTCCCCTACTTGAACCTAAAATTATAAATTTATACCAAAGCCTCCGATTAGAGGGTATTCAACTAAAAAAATATACTCCTAGAACTACTAATACTATCTAATTAACATAAGAAATAATTGATAATAACAACGTTCTAAAGAGCACTATGGAAAGGAGGGTTAAGATAATTCTAAGATTTGGATATGTTACATGATGTATCTCCAAGTCAGTCTTTTTGCAACATTTACATAATTGTTGACCAGATGGAGAAATAGTATTCCTCAATGGTTGCGGTAGTTGATGGTCCCTTTCAGTTTTATTGCACTTGGCATAAAAAAGTCCTCCAAAGAATTGTTGTCATTTGTCATTGTTGGTGTTGATGAAGTTTATTGATTGAAATCAGATTGCTGACGAGGTAGAATTTGTGAAATAGTTGTTTACTAGAAAAAAATTGTATTGAATCTCAATCTTTGGAAATATTATATTCTAAGACATCTTCTAGTGTTTGGCATGTACAATCAAAATTGCCACTAAAAATGGGAAACAAGACAAGAATTAGAACAATATGTCTTGAATAAGTGGATGATAAATAAACAAACAATGGAGTTACCAGCTCAAATGATGACTGTAAAATTATTTTACCAGTATCAGATGTCCTAGGCTCGTTGATTCACTACATTTCTTACTCTAACAAGGTAGAAATGTCTCGAATAATGGCACCAAAAAATTTGTTCAATTAAAAATAGATTTATAATTATATTAAGACTTGACTCATTCGCCGCTCAAGTATACATGATTTTCGTGTTAATGGTTATCTAGTAGAGGAACTTCTTTTGTGACCTACAAGGCATTTTATTTTCCAAAATCCAGTTTGGTCTACATGAATTTTTTTATGGCAATAAGAATTAGCTATGAATCTATAAACTAGTAACAAGCATAAAAAAACAATCACTTAATTCAATTATAAAGTTAAGTGGTTGATGTTAGATCTAGGGTTTCACACATCATACATAATCACATCAAACAAGTATGTGTGTGTTACATGCAAGCATTTCATAATGGAAGGCATGGGCGATCGACTAATCACTTTATTTTACACAACCATGTCCAAAAATGAAATTAGGTATTACACAAAAGTACTATCTAATAAACTGGACTGTGATAATCAATCCCACCCAGTAATCATGAGTGAATTCATGCTACCATAGATAAACCCCTCTGACACACACAAAAAGATATAATAGGTATACACAAGGCAACCAAACAATTATGTATACACATGAGCATATTCACTAGGAATATGAAGGAAACTTGCATTCAAAGTATAAAGTAACTTTTTAACATTTAACATTGTGCATGTTACTTTACCATGCCCAAGAAACAAAGAAGTACTTGTAAATGGATAAATCATATAGGAAAGCATAGAAACAAGCAAGGCAGTTCATGATACAATGTCAGGAAATAACTAAAAAGAAGAAGAAAGAAAGGTGAGACAATTGTCAAACTTGAAGCACCTCTTTCAATCAGCTCAATGTTGTTTCAAGACTCCTACTTTGAATTTGGGTGGAGAGTAAGAACAACTCCTTGTGGGAGCAAGATAGAAATGTTATGGTAGAGAGAATCATTCTAGCCTTTGGGTCATCAAGTTCTCCCTTGGGTTTCTTTCATGTCTTCACTTAAATTCCCCCTCATACAATTATAGGCACATTTTCATCAATGGTAAAGGGAGGATTTACATGACGTGTAGGGAGACTACACACCATATAGAAGTTAGGGAGTGTAGTGATTCTCTCACAATTGTCCAATGAGATGCCATTTTGGCGGATTAGACGATGTGTGTCCAAGGAGATATAACGTGGTTGGACATGACTCTAGGTGGCTTCTGCGGTGTGCCATTAACGACTGCATGTAGGCTAATGATTCAGTATGGGATTTGGTCAAGTTATACGTTGTGTGCTCAAGATGTTAGGTGGACGTAATATTCCATCAAAATGATGTCGATGTGAAGTACATATATTTTTTTTCTTCTCCAAACTTTTGACTGTTATAACGGAGTTAGACGGCATGTATTGAAGCCACACATTTTGTAAATGATGATAAATATCAAATTGGCTCCCGTGATGTAGATTGTGTGGTGTCACATATTCATTCAAATCCAATGTTGTTCTAAGTGAAAGATATTTTTGTGAAAAATGAAATATTGTAATGGAAACTGTGAAACGATTACCTAAAAAAAAAAGCTACAGAGGCGAATGAGAGTGGTGGGGTGCTATTCAACAAGAAATAACATAGATCACCACGTTAATTACAATATTTATTAAAACATAAACAACTTGAACATTAATGAGATCTCTAGTTTCGTAGGAAGATTTTTAACCACATGTCCTTGCTGGTTGAGGAATGAGTTTTGTGGTTTAAGGTCCCTATGGGAGTTGATGGAAAGTCAAACTAGTCATCTATGGGTTAAATTTATTTTGTATATTATACAATACATGTATCTGAATCCCAACTTTTTCTAAACCATTTTATCTAAATTTGAACGGAAACATTTTGAGATGAAAAGTGGACATATATAAGTCTTCTATTAGTTAGCTTCTGTTTTTCCGTACGTCGAATTCACTTTCTACCATTAGTTGCAACTTCAACCATCTATGATCCTGAAAATCATTTACTATTGCATAGAGTGTAATTAGATATAGTCCATTTTTGGTTCTTCGAATCAATTGAACTTGATACCTCAACGATAGAGGTTTTTTTGATAGTATGCTTTTGTTTTTGTCTATCCAAAATTAAATGTCTATATCAGTAAGAACATCACTATACGTAGAAAAATGTACTCATTTTTATATATACTGGCATCAGTGTTAGAGTTGCCTCTGCCCTCGGCTGAATGAGATAATTTGTTGTCATGCTAATGCTAAAAGATGTACTTTATTAGTTTCACAATATTTTGCATGTAGGAGTCCCAAAATCTCTGATGCAACAGTCATTTTTTCCATATGCATCCTCCGTTGATGTATATTGTACATTCTCGCCAAAGCAGGCAACAATGCTTCAATCATGGTGAAAGTACCTCGCTTCTGGGAAAAGTACACATGTTCTATATAAAAGTATGCAATAAACGTGATGCTTCTTATATAAAATATAGCTCTTATAAACATAAAGGAAAGTTTGAAAAACCCTAAATATAAGGTAAAATATCTCAATATCGACAAATAATTCTTATAATCAAGATGAAATACTCAATAATTTAGATAAGTACCGGACATTGTTATTAAGTATCTTTTAATATTTAACAAGGTACTCTGCAAACTGAAACACATATTGTTCATTACTAACACCCTAACTATAAATATGGCGCCATGTATTTAAAAAAATACCTCAACAAAGACAAAAAAAAGTACATCAGTTTGATATAAAATACTTTAACTTTGAAAAAAGTACTCATATTATTTATTGTATCTCAAATTCAAAGCTTTTGACACACCTAAAGTATACAAATTAACACCACTCCAACCGTGATTACAACACCTCAAGTACCTTAGCAAAGTTCATAATCCATCATAATTAAAGTAATATAAATATCAAATTAAATATGTCAGTATTGACAAAGGTACCTCCACATTGACAATATTTTTCGCTGTTGACAAAAAGTACACCAATACCAACCTAGTCCTTAAGGAAATATTATTAGTCATGCAATAATTTCAAATATTATATAGTTGTCCAATGTAGTATTGTATTTTTTTGGGATGTTGTTAAAATGATTGGTCGTACTTTCATCTTATATTTGATATTTTATATAGTGTTTAGGGTACATATAAATAGAAAATATATGCACACCTTACAAGAAAAAATGGCATTATATAAAATTCTTATTATTTTTCTCGTATTGTAAAATCCAATTTGTCTTATATCATATGTAACTCGTTTAAAAGAAAGTACCTTAATAACATCAAAATACTCAAAATTTCGTAGTTGCAACATATTAAAGTAAAATGTATGAAGAATAGAGAGAGTTTATGAGAGATTTATGAGTAAATCTCACTTTTCAAATAACATATATAAGTAATGTAAGCCAAAATTGTGTTAATGTGAAGGAAGAAAGATACACTAACATCAGTTATCAAGATTTTCTTCCAAAAATTAAATATCATGGTAAATCTTTTCTTTTATTAAATTCAAAAGGGGGGAGGCACTGTATGTACATTTATTTACTAAACCAAACCGCAAGGAATTTTAGGATGTGAAAAGATAGAACTTGTAACTTAAAGGAATAGTTTAAGTTTCTACTCTCTAAATCAGATTTGTTTGGGTCAAAATCCATATTGAAATAAGTACAAAACAAAAGTTTGCAGTATATGCAGCAGCAGGATGACAGTTCTACTTGTAGAAATGGAAATCCATATCTCCACATTGCCTCCCGAGAGAGCAATGCGTCCCAGAGCAATGCGTCCCAGTAGGGGACATGGTCTGCAAATGTGTCATTTTGGGCAATAAGTTCAAGAACGTGCCATTTAGGAAATAAAAAATGGGAAATGTGTCATTTAGGTTTTTTGGCCTATAATTTAATACTGACTTTAATACATATAAATATATTACAATAGATCCTCTTGTTAGGTCTGATTATGGTCGGCCTGGACATTGAACAAGTCTAGCTACTAAAGGCCAGTCCAGAGAGTTTTAAGATTACTCGACACTAAGCCACATAATCATTCCAGATTGAACCATACTGGCCAGTTTAGTCTGGTTCATATGTCTGTGATCGAAATTTTCATATATACCATTTACATGAAAATGGCTCAATTCTTTTAACAGAATCAAACGTGTGGAGTTTGAAATGATGTTCAAGGATGTTGCTTGAACAAAGAAAGGTACCTGATTCTCCAGCTTCAGCATGTCAAACACCACGATAGGGAATGCCCATTTCGTATCGGCAATTGGGTCGAGGTCCCCCTCCTCCGGTGGCGATTCCTGTCGCATCAATAGTAGCTCAACGATCATACTCCCGTCCAGCACAAGGATCTCTACAAAAAGGTCATCATCCATCAACACCTCGTCCCAGTATCACCTTCTTGCCCGATCAGCAACCGATTTAACCTTGGCGAAGTAGTCTCTGAGACCTTTGTTGGGATTCCGTGCTAGGAACTTGCGGAGGTACTGCCATTTGCGCTCCTCCATTTCCTTGAGTCGCATCTTGCCGTGATGATAGGGCCCAAATGAGATGACTTGGGGCTGGAAGGCATCTGCGTAGGCCTGACGGACGTTTGAGAGCACCTTAAAGATGGTCGCCGGCTGCTGGACATCCGTCCTCCTTCGAGGACAGAGCAAAGAGCCCTGTTGTAGTCGGTTTTGTAAGGAACTCACCCGCATTTCGCTCAGCTCTATGCTCCGCTCGGCGGCTTGATCTCCGTTGCGCCCTTCTGTCTACAACCTGGTATTCACTCAAGTTCCAACGATCATCGAGAATATAAACCGCCAGGGGGCTCGTTAGTAAGGGAATGGTATTCTGTTCCCACAGGCGCTTTCGGCTTTATCTTAAAGAGACCCATTTTGGAAACCAAAAAAACCTCAAGCAATCTCCACACATATTGCAAGCTATCACAAATAAAATAAATGTATTTTATTTGTTATACTTTACAACATGTGGTGGAGATTGTTTGAGATTTTATTTTAAATTTCAAAATAGTGTCCACCTAGCATTTAAATTTAAATTCTTTTTCCTTGCGCACCCAAACATTCCCTGGCATATCTTGCGCGTTAAATCATCCACAAGTCTTGCGTTGTTTTGGTTGTGGTGGAAATTGTGCATTATATTAAAGTTGTGTTTACCAAAGTGATTAGACAGTAGCGATGGACGGACCGGAGATGTGGTAGGCGACTAATCAATTTCAACTGCTTTAACATTGTAACGAATTCTGAAGAGAAATACTCCTTTACAATATTTAACTCTAGTCCTTGACAAGCCTGCTGTATGTGAAATAGAGACCCCCTCCTGATTACCGCCCGTATCAAAGCACAATCTCCTAATTTAGACTAAATCGACAACATAGGACAATGCAATACAAGATTATATACTACCAATAAAGTACGAAATGAAAGAGCTCCCATTCTAAGCAAAACTATGTTGCATGTGCTCTATCGATATTTCCCTTATCACCCATCAACTTATGACTTTCATAAAACTCATGATTACTTATGTCCTCAGCCTCAAGTTTCCCTCCCTTGGATCAAATGAACGACAATTCTAGACTTGTCCCTTGTAGAGGAAACCAAAAACATTGTGTGGGGAACTAGTGTTAGTTGATTTTTCGAAGATTAATCAAGTGTCACTTGGTATCTCCATCCTTGTATTCTTTTGTTTGCTTTGGTATGACTTCACTTGTAAATAATTTGGATCAAACCTTGTACCAAGAATATCCATTTATATAGATGTAATTCTATATTTTTGCTCAAAGTGCCGCTAGAAGCATCAATGTCACCCCCCACCATTACCTCATGAAGATGCAGGATCCATTGGAAGGAGCCGAGAAGAAGCGAGGAGAGAAGCCCCAAAGAAAGGTTGCAGTTGTTGGACCCTAGATGGGTGATTAGATGCTCTAGAGGGGGGTGAATAGAGCTGAAAGCACTTAAACAAAACTCATTAAACCTTCAAGATATATGACAAGATAAGGTTGCTAAATATGTAATTTGAGTGCAACTAAAACATACATAGCAAGGGAGAGAGAGATTGAACATGCACCAATTAGACAAGCTATTTAGAGTGGTTCCACACTTCAAACTAGAAGTGTGTCAGTCCACTTGCCTAGAGAGGTCAACCTCTAGGACTTCCAAACTATTGCACTCTTATATTCATTCATAAGACATACAATGCATGACCAAACAAAAGACTTACCTATCCAATACAAAGAATCTTCAACCTTACCAAGGACTTACCCACTTTGCAAGAGTCTTCGGCCTTCTCCAAGGACTTACCCACTCTTGCACAAGTCTTCAGCCTTGCAGGGATCACCCATTCTTCTTGGATCTTCAACTTTTGACTTCACCTTCACTCGGAGAAGCTTCCACCAAGGTCTTACCCACTTGAGCTTGAGTCTTCTGCCTTCTCCAAGGTCTTACCCACTCTAGCTCCAAGTCTTCAGCCTTGATCTTCACCAAGGGACGCCTTCCCTTGTTCTTCTTCACCTCTCTTGGATAAGAGAGAGAATATTCATCTTCATGATTGAAATGAGAGAAAAGGAGGTGGTGGAAGTGAGAGCCTCACAAGATATACATGTAGGACTAGCTCTCTTACAGATTTCCTACTCACTCTAATGGATGTAGTAGGTGATTAAGCTTAGAGAGAGAGGAGGCTATAGGAAGCACTCAACTATAGAATATGAACCTCACATAGAGTTTGCAATGAACGCTCAACCTTGGAATGAAGCCCAAAGGGTCCTATTTATAGCTGGGGATGCCTCTTAGCCTTTGGGAACACTTGTGAATGAAAACTAGCCATTTTGTGGCTTGCAACAGATCTATTTTCACTTGTTGCAACTCCACAACGGCTAGAAGTACTTTTCTGCACTTTTCCGTACAGTGCAATCGGTCGAGTTTCTATAAGGATAACTCGACCGATAGAGTAAAAGACAAAGTCGATATTCAGACCATCAGTCGAGTTTGTCCTGAGGAAACTCGACCGACCAATGAAAATCGATTTGGTTAGTTACTCCATCGGTCGAGTTCTGTATAAACACAACTCGACCGATGCAATCTCTAGAAATACTTTCGGAGAAACCTAGGGGTTTTAATAGAATGGAGTTCATATGCTCCCCCTAAGTTGATGCGCATGGAGTTTTCATACTCCCCCTCAATTGATGATATTTCTCCTACATGGTTAGCTTTCATAACATTTATAGAATACTATGTCTTCTACTCATATATATTCTACACATATATGTCTTCTCCCCTTTTACCTACTCCTTTTACATGAACATGCTTCCCTTCTTCATGTAAGACATGCCTTCTTCCTCTTTTAAAAGAAGACATACATTTCTCCCCCTTTGTCATTTCAAAAAAATGGGGTTATGAAAAAAAAAAAGAAACATCACTTGTTAAAGAGAAAGGAGATAACACAAATATATAAGGAGAGTAAAAGAGCACATATAGGGTCTTGTCCAAGCATAGAAAGAAAAGCAAGTTAAAGCATATACTTGAACAACCCAAAATACAAGATAAGGTGTTGTAGAAAAACAATAAATTGCAATTTTGACCCTCAAGATGACGGAATTTGACCAAAAACCATCAGAGCTCATTGCTAAGCAATGAGTCTTGCTTAGAAGGTCGTTTCTGCATGAAAAACACTAGCCTTGTACCAAAAACTAAAACTAGAGCAAAAGCTGCATAAAATCCAAAAATACTCTAATTTCTACATATAATGTAGATCTATATACCCTGCATCACAATGTTATGCAAGCAGCTCAAGATAGTAGATATGCAATTCAAGGAACAATATTGAGCATGTATGAGACAAGATACAAGCATAGCATATAGATGAGCAAAGATGCCAATTATAAACAAGGTTAGAACTACATGTATATGAACTACTAGTAGATGATATCACAAGTTAGGACTACTAGTAGGGTCTAGATCATAGCAAAAGATACCAAAAGATACACACGATAAAGCAAGCTATGAGTAGATGTAGAGATATATCCAAACAAAGAGATATGCAATTTTAGAACCATGAAAGGATATGACTCACTAGATATGCATCCTTACCATACGATGATTACCCCTAAGAACCTTAAGGTTATATCAAAACAAGATATAAACCTAGATAGACGTAGCAAGTTAGAGCACAACGGAATCAATTTAAGATACAACCAAGAGATCCAAAGAGTTCATCATCAAAACCTGCAAAACAACTCAAAGCAAGTAATTGCAAGATATAGATATACCAATTTAGAGCAATTTGAAAGATAGAGTTGTAAGCAAGATAGGCAATTTAGAACATGGCAATATGCATATATAAATGTACCAAAAAAGAGTGCCAAATAATAAGGCTATTGGTTGATAAAATCTAGTTGAGAGGGAAATTCTCATTCAATAAGCCAACTGTGTATTCTGTGCATTGACAACTCAACCCGATGACAACTGCTGGCAACACCCATTGGTGCCTATCGGTCGAGTTTCAAACATGACAAACTTGACCGACAGACCAGCTGTCAAAAGGCACATATATTTCATAAAAACATATTGATCCACATATGATACCACATATGAACTCCATTCTTCAATCTTTGTCTTTAGTAGCATGTATGGGCTGTTCACCATTTGCCACATCTCAAGACTTGATCCTTGGATGTAGAATTGAAGCCTTCTTCTCCAATAGAGGAAATTGCTCCCATCAAAGATTGGAAGGCTGGTTGAGAATCTCCCACCTAGGTAGTCACCCATCTTCTCCTACTTGTTGAAGTATGGTTGGAGAAGACCCGCTCTGATACCAATTGTTGGATCCTAGATGGATGATTAGATGCTCTAGAGGAGGGGTGAATAGAGCTGAAAACACTTAAACAAAACTCATTAAACCTTCAAGATATATGACAAGATAAGGTTGCTAAATATGTAATTTGAGTGCAACTAAAACATACATAGCAAGGGAGAGAGAGATTGAACATGCACAAATTAGACAAGCTATTTAGAGTGGTTCCACACTTCAAACTAGAAGTGTGTCAGTCCACTTGCCTAGAGAGGTCAACCTCTAGGACTTCCAAACTATTGCACTCTTATATTCATTCATAAGACATACAATGCATGACCAAACAAAAGACTTACCTATCCAATACAAAGAATCTTCAACCTTACCAAGGACTTACCCACTTTGCAAGAGTCTTCAGCCTTCTCCAAGGACTTACCCACTCTTGCACAAGTCTTCAGCCTTCCAGGGATCACCCGCTCTTCTTGGATCTTCAACTTTTGACTTCACCTTCACTCGGAGAAGCTTCCACCAAGGTCTTACCCACTTGAGCTTGAGTCTTCTGCCTTCTCCAAGGGCTTACCCACTCTAGCTCCAAGTCTTCAGCCTTGATCTTCACCAAGGGATGCCTTCCCTTGTTCTTCTTCACCTCTCTTGGACAAGAGAGAGAATCTTCATCTTCATGATTGAAATGAGAGAAAAGGAGGTGGTGGAAGTGAGAGCCTCACAAGATATACATGTAGGACTAGCTCTCTTACAGATTTCCTACTCACTCTAATGGATGTAGCAAATGATTAAGCTTAGAGAGAGAGAGGAGGCTGTAGGAAGCACTCAACTATAGAATAGGAACCTCACATAGAGTTTGCAATGAATGCTCAACCTTAGAATGAAGCCCAAGGGGTCCTATTTATAGCTGGGGATGCCTCTTAGCCTTTGGGAACACTTGTGAACGAAAACTAGCCGTTTTGTGGCTTGCAACGAATATATTTTCACTTGTTGCAGCTCCACAATGGCTAGAAGCACTTTTCTGCATTTTTCCGTACAGTGCAATCGGTCGAGTTTCTATAAGGGTAACTCGACCGATAGAGTAAAAGACAAAGTCGATATTCAGACCATCCGTCGAGTTTGTCCTGAGGAAACTCGACCGACCAATGAAAATTGATTTGGTCAGTTACTCCATCGGTCGACTTCTGTGTAAACACAACTCGACCGATGTAATCTCCAGAAAATTGATCAAGGATGATCGGTCGAGTTTTCATGCTGGGAAACTCGACCGACAAAGTGCATGTAATCAATTTTCAAAGTTGCATCTAAAGTGCTCTAATATTCGATCTAAGTGCTCCTGATATTTTTCTAAGCTTAATTATAAGTCATACACTCATTACAAGTGATTTACAACATGATTCTAATGGATATACATCATATTACAAAAACGTGCACTTGTATTGACTTTGACTTGTCTTTTCTCCAATTTGAGATGCCCAAGTCAGGGCAATTGGAGTGTGTCTATACTTAATCTGAAATCACTCAAGTAGAGACATTAGACACCAATATGTGGAATTGTTAGTTATCATCAAAACACGGGTAAAGTCAATTTAGACGTGAGTCAACATTGACTTAATTGACCTTGAGTTAACAATAGTGGCACCGCTGGGCGGGGTGAAACAAGAAAGTGAAGGGTAAATAGGGGCATGAAGGAGGTATGAGAAAAGGGGGGAAAGATAGATTAGGGTTTGGCGAGGGGAATTGAAGTACCAATTGAGCTAAAGGGAGGGGGATCTTAAAGGTTGTTGCGGCCGACAACCAACCCAATGAACTACTATACGACAAATCCGGTATAAGAAAAAGGTGAGGGTGGAGAGGTGTTGAATCAAAAGGTGATCCACATTTAAAGCATCCAAGGGCCCATAAGAAATGAGGCATGTGATTGGGCGAGGGAGGCGCAACTATGCATTGCAAAGTAAAAGAAAAGGAGGATGTGATTAATAGGCCATGTTCATGCCCACCCTTGCACCCAGCTTGGTCGGCCCATGAAACGGATAAAAGGGGTACAAATGTGGTTGAAATTAGGGTTTAGAAAGTCCAATCTTTAAAAGGGCATATCTTCCTCATTTGACACCAGAATTGAATGAAAATTGGTGGCTTGGTTGTGTGGAAGTGTCATCTACAATGAGAACAAGTTTTTGGTAGGGTAGTGTATCAATGTTAGATCAAAATAGGAATGAATATGATGATGTCTAATGTAGCCCAAAATTAGGTTTCATGTTAAATTGAGTGTCAGCATAAGACACAAGTACAAAGGATCACCCAATCCAGCAAAAAAAATATTCAATTAAGAAATTGAGGAGTAGAGTGAGGATTTCATTCAAGGATGAAGTGCACCGCTCCTACCTGAGGAGAGTGAAAATTATCAATTATCACAAAATCCCATTAAGACATTATGAGGGAGAAATCCCATTAAGATATTATCAGGGAGAAATCCCATTAAGGCATTAAGAGGGAGAAATCCCATTGTGATTCAAGGGGGAAAATATCATTATGGCACAAAGAGGGAGAAATCCCATTATGGTCAAGATTAAGATTAAAGTAATCAATGATTAGTCTAGATCACGAACAAACTTAAGGAAGTGGTTAAGTTGTTATATGCTCCTCGATCATGGACCTTCGGGTCATTATAGGGTTTCCTAGCATTATGGGCACCAATAAATTATAGGCTCCTATGGGGCATGAAGAGAGGAAACATATATTGACTTATCCAATTCATCATTTTTGGTCAAAGTGCCGCTAGAAGCATCAATGATATTTTAAAATTGAGTAATACTATCTTTTCTCAAATTATGAATTTTTCTTGAAATATTAAGAGAAGTTAATAAATTATTTATGCTAAGCATTTTTCAGGGTAAGTAGTAGTTAGTGGATAGTCACATGCTGAAGCTATTATGGGACATGTTGATAACATGGACATGCTTTCGTAACGATGATAAGCATATTACATCACATATTTCTTATCCTAAATACAACCATCAAATGCAACACAGAGAGTTAGCAACTTGAATTTTGTATAGAAGTTAATGATTAAATTATGATAAATTTTATCCATGCTCACATTCCCCAAAAGTTTGTGTTTGCAAAAATTAGGAGACATGTACATGTATCATATTAATAAGTAAAAAGGTTATGTAAATTTGGTATGTAATATGGAAAATTACCAACTCAACAAACTTTAATAATTTAATTGAGATGTAGCTCCATGTTTCTTTGTAGAAGCCTTGGACAATGCACTGCCTGGACATCTTACCAGCCAAGTTCCACTTAATTTTACAGTCATGAAATTTTTACATAATATTTGGATGTAATCATTTATATACACGTATATATAAAATTATTAATTATGGTGTTTTGTTCACTTCTCATGTTCTTGAAACTATTAAACTTACCGCAACAAGTTTAATTTAGTAAATTAATTAAAACCTTATGACTTAGGTTTCTAATATCAAAGAAAAATTCTATTCTTCTATAATATAAATAAAAGCATGTTTGCGTTTAAAAAATACCGATTGAGTTTGAAGGAAGTCACTCATGTACCATTTTACAAGAAAACCTTAGTCGATTTCCATCAACAATAGGCTAGAGAATGACTATATATTTACATTATATGAATTTCTAATTTAAGTTTAAAAACTAAAAATTGTAGTTATTCATATTTAATTCCATAGATAATAACACATACAATATTTTACTAATTATTCAGTCATTTAATTAAATAATAACATAACATGATTAAACCCCAGTAATTAGATCTAGGAATACTATTTTCACTTAATTTTTCTATGGAGATTAGGCCTAGAATCATCATAAGACCAAATAATATAATATGTGAATGAAGTAAATAATCATATGTCAAACATATTCCTCATTACTTTCTGCAAAAAATGTCGTGATACATATGACTAAGTCTCATCCAAAATATTCATGTATATATGTGCCAAATAGCCATTAGATATACCTTACATTGAAAAAAAACTAAACTTTTTGCACGAACTTGTGCCAAGAAACATACCATAAGACACTTCTCATTAACATATGAATAATATCAACATTCCTAGTTAACTGAAACAAAACTAAAGAATAATCAATACTGCTCCCAATTTTACATTGTCATATTATCCTCAACATCTGAAATTAGAAAGCAAATCTTGAAAAAATTAGTGTACATTTTTTGTACAAAGCTATACATCACATTACCATTATTCTATTGGAATCTAAACCACACTATTGCGTTGTGGAAAAAATAGGCTTATGCAATGGTAACAATGTGACAACCCGATAACAAATCAATCCATCACTAGTGATAATTGCAGAATAACCATAAGCAGCAGATTTAGCAAAAATTACTAAGAATTAAAACCATTTTGCACATAGATCCACTTCCAGGAAATTCTTAAAGAAAGAACCAAAACTTTATATACATGTGGTTCATATCGTACATATAATGTACCGTCTTAGCTTGATGATAACAAGTACCAGTTGCTTCACTCAGATATATAAAACAACAACATAAAATCTCATGACAAACAAACCAAAATCTCAATTCGTACATGAAAACCACTAAGAATTATCTCCCAAGGACCTGCGAGTACATAGGCGACACATAGGACTTCTATCTACAAGACCTGATAGACGATACACTCAATCTGAATATTTATTGTTGTCCCTACCGATGTGGTCCTTCCTCTGCAGTCCAGTTTCTATTCCCTTGTCTGCATTCACCTAAAAATTGTAGATCTCACAGGGTGAGACTATTGTCCCAGTGACATATATAACTCTCTACCAACAATATTATTATAATAGAAAATAGTATAAAACTATACAGAGGATACTTTATGCAGAAGCAATAATATTGATAAGATAATTCAACTATTTATAATAGAATTATGAAATATCTATTTGCTTTATAAAGAATATGAAGAACATGTATAACATCTATCAACTAAGATGTATAAAAGTAATGAAGAATGAACCAATGTTTTCTATATTTGGTCCTTAAGCAAATATGCTACACAGCTAATTACATATTCACATTCACACTTATGCCTAGAGGAGACGAGGTATACCGCTCATACTCCAACTGACCACGACTATGTTAAGCATTAGTATCATACAAGGTCAGTGGAAGAGCCGGATGTCAAGACCTCACTTGTCTCAATCATTACGAGATAACTTGGCAAGACATCTTGTGTCAACTACAATTTAACTTTGTTGGGGTATAGCAACATCTTTGCTACAGAGTTACAGTCGTGGCATGTACTCTCTTCGGGAGAAGACCACTAAGCTTTCCCAAATTATTTTTCAATAGGAAGTCCACTGAGCAATCCTAGTTTAGTTTTATCAGGAAGACCACTGAGAAATCCTGATTTAGTTTAGGGAGTCTACTAAGCATCCCTGTTTAGTTGGGGAGTCCACTAAGCAACCCCTATTTAGTTACATATTCAAAAATATGTATTCTGAGTTAAACTTGTTTCACCATTTAGAAAATCCTGACACTGAATGGATCTGTAGTTTGGGCAACTACATGATAACATTTAACTTGATTAAATTAATGCATTATAGTATCTTTTAGCACCAATCAAGTTACTAACAAGAATTATATCAAAAGCTACAAAGAAAGGTATAACATGTTTATCAAGTAATTTCATAATTCTTTTGAACATGCACACATATATCACTTAGAATTTCCATCTCTTATCATCATGCTTGTTTATTTAAACCCTTAATTCATGACTTAGTACTGTCACCACTTAGCAAATAACCATCACCTTTAGGTCGTCAGACCAAGGTATTAATTCACATAGTTTACAAGACTCATTAATTCACATAGTTCACAAAATTCATTAAAGATATATCATATAAACATCATAGGTCTTATTTAGCTATGCTCATCATCTACATGGTTAGTATATCGTGCTAACAACAATATTAAATACATGTCATAACCATGTGATGCAAAAGAAACACATTCGTTCCATTAAACAGGGTTCGGGTTTTTCTTCATCAACCGATCAGGGTTGCAAATCATCTCATCACCCATTCTTAGGGTTAAGATCTACTTTTATTAATCAATTAGGGTTTCAAGATCTCATTATAAAAGAATTAGCCCTAATTCATACTCCAATGATACAAGGAGTATCAACATATACATATTACAAGAGTATCATTTTAATCTTTGGTTTCTCTTTCATCTCACTAGGATATTGAGAGCACTTATCTACAATTATCCAATTGCATTAATTTATTACATCTTAATGTTGCATTTAATTTCAACACACCACATATGTCACTTAGTCAAATATATTGGATTGGAAGTACTCCTACCATATCGGGCATCATAAAGTATATGCTACCATATTGGGCAAAAGGAAATATATGCTACCATATCAGGAAACATGAAATATATGCCTTCATATCGTGTATGAGATACCACCTTAACATCATACCGGGTATCTATATCGAGCATGTGGTATAACCATATCATCATTACATGTAGGATGTATCCATCTCTGGTTGTCTACCACTTAGTTTTCTAACATCCACAATTATCCTCATATCGTGTATAAACTAGATGCTTGATCTCATATCAGGTATAAGGTATATTTGGTTCCATATCAAGCACAAAGTGTGCACCATATCGAGCATAGGGTGTATGCCTCATCATGGTATCATTTTTAGTAGTCTATACAACTTTGCCATATCATGTTATCATGTTGGATTCTCATATTGGGTCTTCATATCGTGTTAGCATATTGGCTATTATATCGGGTTAGTATATCGGGAAACCCATTATGCTTAAATTATTTCATTCCTTCCAAGAATCAATTGTATCATAAGATTGAATAACAAGCTAGGTATCTGATTGAACTCTTCAACCCATCACAAAGTGATAGGGGTATCTCAGTTTTAAAGGTATATCGGGTTTCACTTCTTCATCTAGGGTTTTAAACCATATCGGGTTGAGTGTTCCATATCGTGCATGAGGTATGAACTTGACCTCATACCATTCACAAGGTACAAATAGGTACTACCCCTATCATCCATGAGATATCACTTATATCGTTCATGTGGTAATACTCACCCCCATATCAAGTTACTCATCCTCTTGAGTTCCATATCGGGGTTAAGGTACTTCAACCCCATATCGGGTTGTACCATGATGATGTAATCATCATCAACCTCACGACCTTTGTCTTGATCATTCTAGGTCACGGATAATAGTCCTAACGACTTATTGGAACTTAAAAGGAACATCAATTAATCATAAGAACTCGAATTTGAAAGTAAATCAACAATTTCAACAATATTGAAAGTGAATAATAACATAGTTGGGTTCAAGTTATATAATCCGCCTCAATCATAACTTCCAAGCTTCAATCTCCAAATCTTCACATTACCAAGGTTGAAGATGAGCTTATCCAAGTCCAAGGCTTGATCTCCTTATCACTTGCATGATATCTTCTCCTCTTGTGGCCGATATCACCTTGCTAGACTGATATCTCCTTGGTCGATATCCTTCCTCTATGGCTGATACCAAGCTCAATAACTTGACAAAACTTCACTTATGCACTATACCTAAGTGGTATGCATGATATCTAAGGGAAAGATGGTAACAAGATCAGAAAATTCTACTAATGGATGAAGAGAAGGGTATTTATACATGTAGTTTATGAAAAGAGTTTAAGAGGTGTCATCTCTTTAAGCTACTAAGTGCCACATAGCCATGAATGGATTGACACATGTATTTGCATGCATCCCATATTTATCTTTCCATGAAAAAATAAAAGCTTAAGGATAATGCAAAGGATAAGGGTCGAGCCCCTTAGTTATTTTCTAGAGCAAGTTACTTCCACTCACTTTATTATTTTAATTATTTTAATACAACCTTTTCCAAAGAAAAGTTGCAAATTGATATCTATTGCTTTATGGATATGCCTAACCCATCATGGGCAGAGCCAAAACTTCAAAAAACTGATAGGAGACTCCTCTATGGCTACTTGGCCAATAGGGACTCCTATTTCAAGCCTACAACTTGTTATAACTCATACAAAAATATCAACTATTCCACTTCCTTGGTATTTTCATCACTAAGAGTGCTAACACTATAGGATGATTTAAACATAGTGTATCCTTATTTCTCTCTCCTCTAGATGATACTAGTAAGGAGGAAGAACACTTTAGAAGTTGGTATTCTCCGATCTCAAACCAGCATAATAGATATCTACAATGTCTACCATATAATGCTTCATATGGTACCATATCAATACTAGCCTGATAACTATTGTTGTAGGAAAACTCTATCAAGATCAAATGTAAATCCCAACTCCCCACAAACTAAAGAACACATGCTCTAAGAAATCCTTCCAAAGTCTGTATAGTCCTTTCAGACTGCCCATCTGTTTGAGGGTGAAAAGTTGTATTAAATTTCAACTGTGTACCCAAAACTTTATGTAGTCGTTCCCAAAAATGACTTGTAAACTGGGGACCTCGATTAGACACAATTGTAGCTAGAATTCTGTGCAACAAAACTATCTCATCTATATAGATATGTGCAATTCTCTCAACAGTATAGGTTGTTTTAACAGGAAGAAAATGTGTTGTCTTAGTCAACCTATCAACTATAACCCAAATGGAATCATGACTTTTGGCTATTCTGGGTAGACCAACCACGAAATCCATCGTTACATGGTCCCATTTCCACTAAGGTATAGGTAAGGGTTCCAATGTTCCTACAGGTTTCTGGTGTTCTACTTTAACTTGCTGACGCACCATACACTGCATAACGAACTCAGCTACATTTTTCTTCAAACTGGGCCACCGATACATATTTTTTAAGTTAAAAAAACATTTTGGTGCTCCCTGGATGCATTGCATACATGGATGAGTGATATTCCTCCATAATTAACTTTTGAAAGTTATAAACATCATGAACTATCATCCTATTATGGTAACAGACTATCCCATCCTCTGATTCATGGAAACCATCTCGTTTCTCACTGCCCAACTCTGACATAATCTGCTGAATCACAATATCAATCTATCAAGCCTCCTTAATCTGTTCTTTCAAAGTAAGTTTCACATGCATCTCAACTAACAATCTGACTAGCAAAGATACTTCTAACTGCACATTCATTTGTCTCAAAGAGACAAGCATATCCCATTTACAACATACTAAAGAATTCAATTGTGCTTTATCTGTGGGTAGAGACGAAGATTTCCTACTGAATGCATCTACCACTACATTGACTTTCCTTGGATGATAATCAATTGTACAATTGTAGTCCTTGATTAACTGCATCCAACAACATTGTCTCATATTCAACTCATGTTGTGAGAAAATTTATTTTAAGTTTTTATGATCTATAAAAATCTAACATGTTTCTCCATAGAGATAATGCCTCTAGATTTTCAATACGTGAACCACTGCAGCTAATTTTAAATCATGTGTCAGATAATTCTCCTCATGTTTCTTAAGTTGTCAGGAAGAAAAAGAAACTACATGATCACTCTGCATCAGCACACAGCCTAGACCATTCTTAGAAGCATCACAGAAAACAACATATCCCTTTCCCTGCTCAGGTAGATTCAACATAGGTGCCCTAGTCAACTTTTCTTTCAACAATTGGAAAGAATATTGACACTTGTCATTCTAGGCAAAAGGAACTTCCTTCCTGGTCAACCTGGTTAGGGGTAATGTTATAGAACTAAAGTCTTTAATAAACCTTCTATAGTAACATGCCAAACTTAGGAAAGTATGAATCTTAGTCGGTGTCTTTGGCTGTTCCCACTCTACAACTGACTCCACTTTCTTAGAATCAACATGAATACCTGAAGCAGATATAGCGTGTCCAAGAAAAGATACTTTTGTCAACTAGAATTCACACTTGCTAAACTTAGCATATAACTTGTGTTGTCTCAACAAAGTCAAGGCTTGACGAAGGTGTTGTTCATGTTGTTGACCATCTCTAATGTAAATTAGGATGTCATCTATAAAAACTACTACAAACTGATCAAGGAATGGTCAGAAGATTCTATTCATCAGCTCCATGAATGCAACTGGTGCATTAGTTATTCCAAACGACATAACTAGAAACTCATAATAACCATACCTTGTCCTAAAGGTTGACTTAGGTATGTCACTCTCCTTGATACATAATTGATGATATCCTGACCTTAGATCTATCTTTGAAAACATTGTTGCACCACACAACTGGTCAAACAAATCATCTATCCTTGGCAGAGGATATTTGTCTTTATAGTCACTTTGTTAAGATGCCTATAGTCTATGCATAATCTCGTAGACCCATATTTCTTTTTAACAAAAAGAACTGGAACACCCTATGGTGAAGTACTTGGTCAAATGAAACCTTTCTCAAGTAAGTCTTGTAACTATTTCTCAAGTTCTGCCTTCTCAGCTGACACCATCCTATAAGGTGTTTAGGCTATGGGTTGCATACCCGAAATAAGATTAATCTCAAAATCAATCTCTCGAGGTGGTGGAATATCTAGAAATTCCTTGGGAAACACCTCCTCAAATTCCCTGACAATAGGAACTTCAGAAAGACTAGGACTCTCTGCTCTGGTATCTATCACATGTGCCAAGAATGTGGAGCATCCTTGTTACATCATCCTCTTAGCTACCATTGCTGACACTAGACAGGTTGGAAGAATATTTCTGTCCCCCTAAAAAACCCATGTCTTGTCACCATGTATGAACATAGCTTGCTTGGAACCACAATCTAAGACAACCTTATACTTCTCTAGGGTGTCCATTTCAAGAATTACATCAAACTCATGCATCTCAAGTGGTATAAGATCCACCTGAATGTTGTGGTCTGAGAAAGAAAAAACACAGGGAGAGCATACCTACCGCAACATTGTAGTTCCAACTAATGGAGTTTCTAAGAACATATTATCAATTCTACGATTGACACTTATATTGCAGTCGTAAATCACTTCTCTAGTGATAAAGGATGCACACCCAAATCAATAAAAATAGATAAAAAATAGGATGAAGACATATCAGAATGAAAAAATTTCATCTGAACTATCACAACTCGTGGATTAACCACTGCCTCAGGCTGATTCATAGCATAGAATCTCATCGTTGCTTGTTACTGACCTCATACTCTATTGGCTAGTGTAGATGATCTTACTTGGGAGGCTTGTAAACATCCTCATGTGCCACTACTATACTGTTGTCTTTGAGAGCCTTGTTGACTCATCCTCGATGGTAGGGTTACTTCTATGTCTCTAACTAGACAATCCTTACAAATGTCCTATCTGCCTACACCCATAGTAGATTTTGTCTTCCCGTTGTGACCTAGATGGTCTTGTCACTGACATCGATGCTGAGCTATGGGCCCCACTTGGCGGAAAGCTACGACCTCTACCTCTGTTGGACATCCACTACGTCTGAGCACTTAACCTCTGTGGTTCTACTGGTGCAATAACCTTGATTTCTTAAAATTGCCAAACCTATGAACCTGGAACTGTGTAGGTGTCTTTCTACTATTTGCCTCTCATTTCTCAGTCACGGACCTCTCTATTCACCTAACTGACTCCACAAAGGTAGAAAACCTCTCCCTATTCTCTAGAGCAGATGCGGGTGTGCTTAAATCAACATTAAAACCCTTCTCAAAATGCCGAATTCCCTCCTCATCTATAGTAGCCATGTGTGGACAGAACCATAGAAGCTCCATAAACTTAGCTTCATACTCGCTAATCTTCATTGGTCCCTATCTAATCTGCTCGAACTGTGAGATCTTCTCATCCAAATAAGTCTTAGGAAATTATCTACAGACAAACTCTTGTCAGAATTCCTGCCATCCGACCTCAACGCCAGGTCTTTTCTTTTCTCCAATGGCACATCAATGGCCAGTGCTTCCTTTCGAGAGGTACACAACATGCTTAACTTTATCAGCCTCTAGAATGTCAAGGATCCTAAAGTCTTTCTCATCTCAATAATCCATGAATCTGCGTCTGTTGGGTCATCTGTGCCAACATATTCATTGGCTCCTACCCGAAACAACCGTTTAAAGGTCATAACAGATTTGTGTCCCTCACTAGGAATTGGTACCCTAGGTGCTAGTGCTGGTATCCGATCATCCATATGCATCATTTTATTCATGATCTGCCCAAAAAGAGCATGAAAGGCTGGATTTTCTAACATTGGTCAAGCTGGGGATCCTCAGGTACTAGTTCTTCTCTAGCCTGATCCCTTGCACCACCTCCTAGTGTAGCAACATTGCTTTTAGCAGCATGTTCTTCATGTGCTCAAGCCATCTTTTAGTTTAACTTCTTCTCTTGTATGAGGAAAAGTCATTATAAGATACACTGGAGGACACTATAACAAACTCAACAAACTTAATCCTATGTCTCTGTAGACTCAGCAAACTTTAAGTTCTGATACCAAAACTTTGTGACGACACAATAACAAATCAAGCCATCACCAGTAATAATTATAGAATAACCATAAGCAGCGGATTTAACAAAAAACACTAAGAATTAAAACCATTTTGCACATAGATCCTCTTCCAAGAAATTCTTAAAGAAAGAACCAAAACTTTATATACATGTGGTTCATATCGTACATACATTGTACCGTCTCAGCTCGAGGATAACAAGTACCAATTTCTTCACTCAGATATATACAACAACAACATAAAACCTCGAGATAAACAAACCAAAATCTCAAGTCGTACTTGAAAACCACTAAGAATTATCTCCCAAGGACCTAAGAGTACAGAGACGACACATAGGACTTCTATCTACAAAACCTGACAGACGCTAGACTCAATCTGAGTATTTAGTGTTGTCCCTGCTGATGTGGTCCTTCCTCTAGAGACAAGTTTATATTCCCTCATCTATGTCTATCTAAAAATTATGGATCCCACGGGGTGAGACTATTGTCTCCGTGAGAGATATAACTCTCTGCCAATAATATTATTATCACAGCAAATAGTATAAAACTGTACAGAGGATACAATATAAAATTGTACAGAGGATACTTTCTGCAGAAGCAATAATATTGACAAGATAATTCAACTGTTCATAATAGAATTACAAAACATCTATTTGCTTTATAAGGAATATGAAGAACATGTATAACTTCTATCAACTAAGATGTATAAAAGTAATGAAGCATCAACCAACATTTTCCATATTTGATCCTTAAGTAAATACACTACGTGGCTGATTACATATTCACATTCACACTTATGCCCAGAGCAGATGAGATATACGGATCATACTCCAACTGATCATGACTATGTTAAGCATTGGTACCATACAAGGTCAGTAGCAGAGCCGGTTGTCAAGACCTCACCTATTTCGGTCAGTATGAGATAACTTGGCAGGACATCTTGTGTCAATTGCAATTTAGTTTTGTCAGAGTATAGTGGCATCTTTGCTATAGAGTTATAGCCGTGGCATGTACTCTCTTCGGGAGATGACCACTAAGCTTTCCTGGATTATTTTTCAACAGGAAGTCCACTGAGTAATCCTTGTTTAGTTTTATCAGGAAGACCATTGAGCAATCATGATTTAGTTTAGGGAGTCCACTAGGCATCCCTATTTAGTTGGAGAGTCCACTAAGCAACCCCTATTTAGTTACATATTCAAAAATATGTATTTCGAGTGAAATGCATTTCACCATTCAACAAATCCTAACATTGAATGGATCTATGGTCTGGGAAACTACATGATAACATTTAACTTAATTAATTAAATGCATTACAACATCTTTTAGCATCAATCAAGTTACAAACAATAATTATATCAGAAGCTACAAAGAAAGGTATAACATGTTTATCATGTAATTTCATAATTCTTTGGAACATACATATATCACTTAGAATTTCCATCTCTTATCATCATCATGCATGGGTATTTAAACCCTTAATTAATAACTTAGTATTATCACCACTTAGCAAATAACCATCACCTCTAGGTTGTCAGACCAAGGTAGTAATTCACATAGTTCACACGACTCATTAATTCACATAGTTCACAAAGCTCATTGAAGCTGTATCATATAAACATCATAGCTCTTATTTAGCTATGCTCATCATCTGCATGGTAAGTATATCATGTTAACAGAAATATTAAATACATGTCATAAACATGTGATGCAAAAGAAACACATTCTTTCCATTAATCAGGGTTAGGGTTTTTCTTCATCAACCGATTAGGGTTGGAAATCATCTCATCACCCATTATTAGGGTTAAGATTTACTTTTATTAATCAATTAGGGTTTCAATATCTCACTAAAAAAGATTAAGCTCTAATTCATACTCCATTCATACAAGGAGTATCAACATATACATATTATAAGAGTATCATTTTAATCTTTGGTTTCTCTTTCATCCTCACTTGGATATTAAGAGCACTTAGCTACAATTATCCAATTCCATTAATTTATTACATCTTAATGTTGCATTTAATTTCAACACACCACATATGCCACTTAGTCAAATATATCATATTGGAAGTATTCCTACCATATAGAGCATCATAAAATGTATGCTACCATATCGGGCAACATCAAATATATGTCACCATATCGTGTATGAGATACCACCTTAACATCATACCGGGTATCCATATCAGGCATGTGGTATAACCACATCATCATAACATGTAGGATGTATCCATCTCGGGTTGTCTATCACTTAGTTTTTTAACATCCCAAATTATCCTCATATCGTGTATAAACTAGATGCTTGACCTCATATTGGGTATAGGGTATATTTGGTTCGATATCTTGCACAAAGCGCGCACCATATAGGGCATAGGGTGTATGACTCATCATGATATCATTTTTAGTGGTCTATACACCTTTTCCATATCGTGTTATCATGTTGGATTCTCATATCGGGTTCCTATATTGGTTCTTCATATTGTATTAGCATATTGGCTATTATATTGGGTTAGTGTATCAGGCAAACCATTATGCTTATATTCTTTCATTCCTTCCATGAATTAGTTGTATCATATGATTGAATAACAATCTAGGTATCTAATTGAACTCTTAAATCCATCACAAAGTAATAGGGGCATCTCAGTTTCAAAGGCATTTCAGGTTTCACTTCTTCATCTAGGGTTTTAAACCATATCGGGTTGAGTGTTCCATATCATGCATGAGGTATGAACTTGATAACACCAGTTTTTGTGACGTTTTTGCCCTTTATTTTGTTATCAAAACTGCCCTTTTCTGCTATTTTCCTCTATTTTATTAGCATTTTCGCAATAATTGGCCAAGCAATGCTCTTAATCCAATTTTCCCATCTTTTACAGAGTTTTTCCTCATTTTGGTACAATAAGGCCGTCCCGGCCCACAAATAAGTCCAAGTCTATTTCGGCCTTCTTGACGCCCGATAAAACCCCTGCCCGACAGGATAGAGCGACACAATGACGCACGACAAAGTGATGCCACACAAGAAGAAGCTGGTGGACGACACGCCTTCTACCCGACAGGGAGCCCGGCTCGCCTCGACAACCCAGCTTGTCGGGCGACACGGCCACCCTCCGGCAGGCGCGCCGCCCGTCACGTGACCGATAGCTGACACCTCTGCGCCGCGCGATACCCGTATCGGCCGTCCAGCGACCGGCGCATAAGGGGGCCATGTGGCGCTTCGAGCACCATAACTCCTCCCAGCCAGCTAACTATAAATAGCAGCTACAGGAAGACAAAGAGACAGATTCAGACAGTTGGGAGCTTGAGCTATCTTCTGAGGAAACTGTGAAAGCACAAATATCGTGCCCCAGTACTTGTCTCGGGCGACACTAGGTGAGCTTTTCCTCATCCCGAGAGGGAGGGGACAGTTCACTTAGGACCGTCCCGGGTGACACTACGGGCCGATATCGGCCGACGTAGATGAGCGACACAAGTGCCCGACAGAAGAACGCATAGCTCTTAGCCCGACACGATATCGAACCCGATACACTTCGACAGTCGGCGCGTGCATCCTGAGAGGGTGCGTCGCCTGACATGAGCGTATCGGCCAGGGTCCTTGAGCGATACAGTCGACATTCGGTGCGTGCCGCCCGATAGGGTGTGCCACCCGACACCTCTGTATCGGGCTAGGCCCCTGACCGATATCGGGCTGGAGAGCTACAACATCCTGTCGTTCTTCTACATCAAGGAGGCGCCACCTATCTTTTAATTCTGTTATTTAATTCCTTATTTACGCAATGTATTAAGACCTTTAATGTTTATGGAAATAGAAAAGTTTAATTACTTATTGCTCCATGCTTGGTGCACAATGTTGGATGACTGCTATGTTTGATATCTGAACTCTAGCTTGCACATTTGGATCGCGTTTCGCTTAGCTACCGAATCGTGTTTTCCCGTCGCAACAACTTCAAGAGTTGTGTTGTGGCTCTAGTGTTTGGTCCAATTCTGGAGTACGAGAGTGCCTGGAACAGAGTTGTTTCAGTAACATTCCACTCTAACTAAAGCCCAGCAACCTCGAGAGGGGTGTTGATGCAGAGGTTAGAGGTACCCACTCTGAGAGGAGGGGTGCAGGATGTTACTGCTGCCGCTTGTTTTACTAAAGTCTTATCCTTCGTACCTTGCTATAGCTCTAGTATTATCTTTCTATTTCTGTTGCATGAAAACCCCTAAAAACTGCTAAAGGACTAAAATCTTAAATCTCTATAGTAGCTCCAGTTGGAGATAGTTTTCTTTGTTTTATTTTGTGACATCTTGCTGTTCCCTTTTGGGAATTTATATCTCTTTATACCTGCCGGAGTGTAGCGTGTCGATTCTAGGTTCTCAACACTACCACCCTTGTCCCTGTGTTTGACCCCGTATGTCTACTTCGACCCCGTAAATAAAGGTGCAGGGGCCTAGAAGGATTCATGTTTATAAATGTAAAAGCTCGACTACCTCAAATCTGCCTCCACTTTTGGACGCATGATTTAGGCCGATCAACTTTTTGGCGTCGTTGCCGGGGACAAGGCAAACGCGGTACTGTAGACGGACCCGAATCCACTAACTACACTCTAGTGCCTCAAGCTTAGAAATGAGCTTGACATCACTCCTTTTTTCTTTCTTTTCTTCTTTTTCTTCCTTTTCTTATCGTTATTCGCTGCCTTAAAATAAATAATTCTATTTTCTGATCTTGGTTTTTCGTGTCGTTTCAGGTACCTCAGAAGAAAAGGATATTCCGTTCGACTGAGCACCTGCTCTAGCCGTCATGCCTCCTCACGTTGAGCCACCCTAGTCCGAAGGTGAATGCCCAGGGAGGGCTAGGCATGACTTGCCTCCTCCTGAGGGCAACGACAGATATGACAGAAATGATCAATTGGAAGATCCAGAAATGGATCAGTCTGAGGAGGACCATCGTCGTAACAGACGTCGCCACCGCTGGAACAGAAGAAACAACGATCAGGAACGACGCCAGGAAGAGAGTGACAGTGACGACTCAGAAGAAGAGGAGAAGACGCTTAGGGAGTTGGCGTCCTCCAAGGCCAACCACTCTAGATGTCCCATCATCACCCCATGGTTCAATGCGGCCAACTTTGAGCTCAAGCCTTCTGTCATTTCTATGATCCAAAATAAGAGTTTTAGAGGGAGCTCCAAGAATGACAATCCCTATCATCACCTGGATGCCTTTAAGAATATCTGTGACACGATTAAGATGAGAGGTGTTCCTTAGGAGGTGATATATTGCAAAGGCTTCATCTTTTCACTGGAAGACAAGGCATTGTCTTGGTACCTCGGGGTACCCCACCAGTCTCTGAACGGGTGGGGAGCGTTAGCTGACGCATTTGTGAATAAGTTCTACCCCACCGAAAGGATAGTCAGAAATCGGCAGAAAATAACCTCCTTCATGCAAAAGTCGAATGAAAGCCTCCATGATGCGTGAGAGCGATTCCAGGAGTATCCGAGGGATTGCCCCCATCACAACTACAAGAAGGGTTTCCTCGTCACCACCTTCTACAACGGCTTGACTCCCGAAGACAGGGTGTCGCTGAGCGCGACAGCGGGCAGTGACTTCCTGGGGAAGAAGGCAAAGAAGTCCGAGATGATTATAAAGAATATGGCCGAGTTGATGGCCGGTGCTGAGTTCGATCAGTCCAATAGAGGACAAATAAAGAAGGTAGGTGAAGGGTCCACCCTTGAATCTAAGGCGCTGGAGGCAATCACCTCGCAGATCCAGAGGATTGCTACGGATGTAAAACAGTTGCGAGAAGCTGGTGGTAAGGGGAAGAAGCAGGTGGAAAAAGTAATGAAATGTGTAACATGCAGAGAAGGCGGCCATGGGGTAGATAATTGCATCTACACCCGGCCAGAAGCATCAAGCGATAACGAGTCCGAGGCAGAAGAGATTGAAAATGTCTCTTTTGTAAACTTTAGAAGGCCGGACCACTGGCTTCAGCTATGGGAACAAGGATGCCGCTGAGAATTCTCATCAGCTGCATAACTCCACTAAGCCACCCAAGCTTTCGAAAAAAGGGGAGGAACCGGTCAGTATGCTAAAAATGCCCCCTTCCAGTAGAACAAAGGTAATTTCCAAGGTCAAGGCAAGTACCAAGGATCAGCTAAAGAACAGGGACAGAACCAGGCTTCGAACCAAGCAGATGTGGTGGGACAGTTGTTTGATTTTGCGAAAAAGTAGGACACTATCAACAACCAATTGGCGCAGAGCACGCTAGCAAATTCTGGTGTTTTAAGCTCATTGCAGGTTCAAATGGTGGATATGCAGACGCACCAATGCCAACTGGATCAGCAGTTAGCTCAATTAGCCGAATTGATAAAGAACCCCTCAGGCAAGATACCATCAAACACCGAACCTATGAAGAGGCCAGGACTGTGACAGATAGAAGGCTGAGATCGAGTTGCAAGAAAAGGATGAAGCTGGCAGATAAAGAGCTGGAGCCGTCAAGCTGGAGACAATAACTGCAACGCTTTTCGGGAGGCAATATGAGCTTTTATTTTATTTCCTAGAATAGGATGCAAATTTACTTTCCAGCAAAACAAACATTACGAACATTTGGTATGTAATAAGGCCCGAGTCAGTGCATGCGCCACATATGCTGATTCTTATGTTTTATGGGCCACCGCCTTAGTTTTATTATCCGGGATGGGTAATGGCATCTAAGGCCGGGAGCTGGTCCTAGGCCAATGATGTTTTACTCATCAGCCACAGTTTAACCTATTTTGTTTTCATGATTGTCGTGGGAGGCAACCCAACTAACACTATGTGTGCACCCTTATCGGGCGGTGGGATTTTGTGGAGCGCAACAGTCGTGCTGACGGTTGGACTTGCCGACTTACGTGATTGACCTAACGGTCGACGCACGTCTGGGTTTTACTATTTAGTTTGCTATAAAAGGAGGCGAGTTTTTACCGTGTCGGGTTCCTTGCCTTGCTATTTTCACACTCCCGTATCGTGCGAGAGAACTTGTGCTTCTGCTCCCGTGTCGCGCGAGACTGCAATTCTCTTGTGTTGCCTGATAGTTCAGATTAGAGCGAGGTATAGCCCGACAGACCATATTGCCCGACAGATCGTGTCGACCGACACATTTCTTTCTTGTTGCAAGTAGTTTATCGGTCTCAAGACTTCTTCACTGAGCAGTTTGTATCGCCCGATATGGGTTTCGTGCAGCGTATCTTTGATTTACGTTGCCCGATA
The DNA here is from genome assembly GCA_963693085.1 of Alisma plantago-aquatica. NCBI lineage: Eukaryota > Viridiplantae > Streptophyta > Magnoliopsida > Alismatales > Alismataceae > Alisma > Alisma plantago-aquatica. The sequence continues at coordinate 1,713,734,025 of OY856409.1, read as the reverse complement.
CACCGTGATGGGAGATAACCGTGTCGCCCAATTTTGCATCTCCTCGCCTGTTTTTGTTATCGGGCGACACGCTGCTTTTCTTTCATGAGGACCATATCAGGCAGTTTATCTCATCGCCCTCGTATCGCCTGACACGCTCATCTTGAGCGACAGACCGAATGCGTGTTCATCCCCTTACCGCCCCGTCTTTATCGCGTGTTTGATATTTTAACGTCTCGGGCGATAACCCATCTCTTGTATCGGGCATAGGGCTTCACTTCTGAAACTAGTGTATCGCCCGATACGGGGATGTCGGGCAGTCTTTGTATAGAATAGTACCGGGTCACACATTTATTCTTTATTATATTTCTTTCAAAAGCCAACATATTTAATTAAGGTATTTCTTTTGTTGTCTTACAGAAATGGCCCGCACCAAGATGACTGTTGTCCCCGTTGACGCCCAAGGCAGGAGGGTCTACACTGAGACTGCTGCTGAAAGGCAGACTGCCAGGCCCAAGCGCCCGAACCCAGGATAGGCTGGGACGTCGGGGACAAAGAAGAAGGCTAGGGTTGGAGAAGCGACGACTCCAGTACCAACACCGACACCACTAGAAGCAGCAGAACTCCCAAAATCCCTTTCGAGGAGTTTCAAGCCAAGAGACGACGAGCATGCTCGCCGCTATGATGAGCTGGTGACCAAGGTCTACAAGCCGAGCAGGTTCTGCCATAGAGCCTCGCTTGCTGAGCTAGGAATCGTGAAGAGGTTGAAGAGCGTCCTTGCTGCGGAAGGGCTGAAGAAGATCTGCTTCATCTGATCTTCGTCATACACTAAGCTGACGATGGAGTTTATGTCCTCTCTCCTCCGGGTGAGGAATTCTGCGGCGGAGAAAGAAGAATTTGGCTGGCCGGACAGACTCTAGGCCCGACTGTACAATTCGAAGCACACCATCTCCGAGAAGCTCTTGAACAAGATCTTTTCTTCCAACGAGGAGGAGAAGAACCTGATGGACAATAGACGGGTTCAATCCCGTGGAGTTTTGGGGCAAGCTTACCAGTGAATCTTCGTTTAAGCTGGGAACAAAAGTCGTGGCAGTGCACTCCTGTTTTTGTAGGATAGTGCACAAGTTGGTGGCATGCTTGCTATTCAGCAAGAACGAATCCAGCAACATCTACACGGAAGAGCTCCACGTCATGTAGCACATAATGGAGGGCCGAGTGATCAACCTCGGTCGGTTCTTGCTGAATAGGCTGCACCCCATGAAGGAGGCCACTAAGGAGTATTGCATGGGCGGCATCATCAACCTCATCGCAGCAGGACTCGGGTACCCAGACGAGCCACGCATCCATTCGAGAACGCAAGGTGATGAGGTGTTTGACATCAAATACCTGATTAGGACCAACATCATCAGGAAGGAGGGGAGAAACTTCTTCTACAAGTTTTCAAGGATGGACATACTCCTCCCCCTCCCTCGCTGCGCCAACTACGACAAGGAGAGAAGCTGGTCTTCACCACCGCCGAGATCGAAGCTATAGCAAATAACACGGCTACCACCACCACGACCAGGGCCACGGAGAGGCCAGCCCCAGAACTACCGACGACAACTACAGATCGAGTTGTCGTCGCTCCAACCATACCAGTCGTCGCCACAGCAAAGATGGTAGTGGCTGAGAAAGAGCCGGTGATCGTTGAGGTCACCAGGATAGAAACTTCGGGATCTGCCACAGAAGAGACGGCCACAGTTCCCATCCCTGTTTCTAGACCTATAGAGGTGGAAGAGGAACTTCAGCAGGGCAACAGCAACGGGATGTTAGACGAGATCCTGAGGGAACTTGAAAGAACACCATCACTGTCGCCGAAGTCCCCGCCTACAGCAGTCGAGAAGATCGCCGACAGTGCAGAGGTGGAGTACAGCCCGCTCTCACCACGGCCATCCCCACTCAGACTAGAAGGCAAGGCGGCAACACCTGAAAAAGTGCTGACGCCCCACCTGGAGGCATCTGGATCGCGTATGATTTTCATAGATTCTACCTCTCCGGGTAGACTTTCACGCGAGCTAGATGTCGCGAGGACAGAAGGGAGACCCACCGGAGCACCTCCGTCACTCGGAAATGAGCTCGACGATTTGCGGGAGGTAACAACCATCAACTCTACTACTTGTACTTCCCTAACCCGCAAACTTGCATCTTTCTCAGACAGGCAGGATAACCACGAAATCAGGCTGAATAGCCAAAAGAGAGAGCTGCTGACTCTAGCGAGCATACCCGACGGACTAGAGGCCTTCAATGCAACAATACAGTAAGTTCTTCAACGACTTGACAGGCTCGAGGAGAGGATGGACAGAAGTGACGACCATCCACGCCGAAGGCAGCCGAGACAGTCATCGTCACCTCCCAGCCGGGGTTCTCGCCCCTCTTCATCAGGTTCCCCTCGGGAACAACATCCTTGTCCTCCTCCGGCAGACGATCCTCAACACCCAAGGAGGGGACGCAACAAGGATCAGCCGAAGGAACTCCCGGCGGACAGGAGAGCTCCTTGGGTTTGGGAGATGCAAACATCTCCATTCCCCTGGATGCAGCCGAAGGCGAAAGCATAGATATCAGCATCGGGGGAGACTCTTCTGAAGAGTTCGAGGGAGAGAAGGGAGATGTCTACACACTCAATAAAAGACATCTACCCTGAGGGAAGCGCTCGATGGCGGACATATTTCGTGAGCCATCCGAGATACCCTCCTTCGAGATGGCTGATTTTGACAGATGAGCCATCGGAAACCTAACAACCAGAGACCAGAAGCTGCTGAATAAGGTCCTACGATCATAGGCAGATGAAGATGAAGTCGTCTGGACCGACGGCTACCTTTCGGTGCGGCGGAAAGTCCTTCGTGGCATGTTCCGCATGCTGGCCGTAGTCGGTAAGAGACTATTCAGGGTCCTGGAGAATGCACTAATAGAGAATATCAACATCAGGATAGGTCGGAGACAAATATACACAACCACTCCGACCTTGGAAAGAAGGCTGATGAAGGGAGATCCAGACACCCGAGCAGTGACCGACATGCTGCAGCATATTGAAGAGCATAGGTCGAACCTGGTTCTGGCCCCGTACAAGCACCGGGACGTGTGGTTTCTATGCATAGTAGACCTCAGAAACTGCGACGTCCGGCTGGTGTGCTGCAGCAATGCTGAAGTGCCACGCTCCAGGGGTGTTTTCTGCCGCCCGGAGGACAAAAAGTTGAGACTCCTGCCACTGCGTCTGCAGCGAGCCATAAAGTGAGGAAGCCAACGTCACCAAGGACCTTGGAACTTCTTCACTATCCGAGACCTTCCCGCACAGATAGAAGAGGGGAGCGAAAACAGCGCTATCGCCATCCTGGGTGCAATTGAGGCGCTCAACACATTCGGAAACTTGGGAGCCCTCAAAGGCACATCCTTTTATCAACGCAGGGGCGTTTAAGCCATGTTGCTGATCAAGGACAAATGCTATTTCTGGGATGCAGGGGTGCCGGAGCAGCTGCTGGACAGTGAGCTGGAAGAGGACTCTTTTCGATCCAGCAGCTCTAAAGAAGAAGAAGAAATAGCAACCGAAATTCATGGGGCGGGCAAGCAGCTGGCGATCCTGAAGAAAATGCATGGGAGGGAAGACACTGCTTTGCCCGAAGCTTCTGAAGGGCATATCAAAAATTTTGACTGCTTTTCATGTTCAACTCTCACACAGGAGTAGGTCAACATAATCCAGCAGAAGTTAGCTGATTCGACCCCTTCGGTTGTCGCCTTTCAGGCAGGTGATGTCTTAGTCCCGGCCGATGATCTAAGGGACATGGTGAAGGAAGGAGGGTGCTTAGCTGTAATAGTTGCATCCGCTTACATCCAATATATACAACCAAAGCTAGAACATGCATACATAGCCCACCCTTTTCTTTTCAACGATATCTGCCTCGCCGACGAAATAGGAACAAAGCAAAATTTCCTGCAAGAATTGAAGGACGGCGTCACAGGCACTATCTTCCTGCCTATTCTGCATTACAATCATTGGACGCTCCTGACGATGTATACTCGGCAACGAGTAGGTATTTTCTACAACAGCTCGGACAGCAACAAGAATCATCCAGTGCCGTGTACATCGGAACCTTTGACACCCGTCGAACGCTTAGTTCGAAAATATTACGACAAAGTGTCAAAGATGATCCAACCATTCCTGGACATACAGGGAGGCAAATGGCACAAACTCCAGTTCTTCCACCGCAGTCCGCAACAACTTCCTTTATCCAACGACGGCGGCATCTTCGTCTTGGAATGAATGGCAAGCGAAGCAACGCCTGACCAGCTCCACCACGCAGGATATCACAGCAAATGAGGAGAATATGTGTGGGAGCTTCTATCTGACGCAGGCGTAACCTCACTGGAATAAACATTACCTCACCTTATCTACTTCACAACTCTGGGACAGAGTGTGGAGTAAGTTTGGGGGGGTACCATGTGCCAGTGAGGGAGGTACACATTTTCTTCTTCTTTCACTCTATTCCTTCATTCTTTTGTCCCGTATTCATTATTATTTTGTGTACATATACATCTTCATACCAAAATTTTGAAAAATTCTTTTGTCTATATCTCCCCATGCATATGTACAAAGTTGCTTAAATGAAATAAATAAATCTGTTGCGACTTCTTGCAAAGTTAGTTTTCTATTTGCTTAATGAGATGCAAGTTGTTGTTATATCTTTTTGATAATGCTGCTTCAAACGAACAAAAGAGTATGTTTTGCCATGCCAAAAATTTCAAAAATATAATAATCTCGCAAACAACTAAGAGACAAGTATGGAGAAGGAAAAAGCTACCCAAACAGCAAAAATCTCTTTTGTTTTCCCTCACCCAACAAAAATCCCAAAAAGAGAGAAAAGCCTTATGAGTGTGAATAAAAGCATGAGAGTTGTGCCAATAAAAGAAAAGAAATATATATATATACACACTTGTTTTCCAAAAGTACCCATCTTTAGGCATGGTAGATCCGGGGCAGTGGTACGTAGGATGTGAAATCACTGCTCTAAAGCCAACTGGCTTGGACTGCAGGGACCACTTGCCCACTAACGGACCCTTACCTGGATGGATTGATGGGAAATAAGAAAAACCCTAAAAAGCCTTAGCCTTCCCGATACACAACTTTATGCCCCAAAAATAAAGCTGTTTGATGTGTAAGCTAACTTCAGAATCATACAACAAAGTCTCGCCGAAGCTGTAGAGAAGAACCTTACTTAAACGATAAGGCAGGAAAAACTAAGTCTTTTGTTCATACTAAGGCAGCATTATCTTTAAGGCATTATGATTCTTGTTTCACCTTTTGAATAAGAAGCTTTCCCAAGTAGAAGAAGCATCACTAAATATAGTTTAAATATTGATTGAGGACAATCAAAACACTAAGTCTGGGGGAGTTGATAACACCAGTTTTTGTAACATTTTTGCCCTGTATTTTGTTATCAAAACTGTCCTTTTCTGCTATTTTCCTCTATTTTATTAGCATTTTCACAATAATTGGCCAAGCAATGCTCTTAATCCAATTTTCCCATCTTTTGTGGAGTTTTTCCTCATTTTGGTACAATAAGGCCGTCCCGACCCACAAATAAGTCCAAGTCTATTTCGGCCTTCCTGACGCCCGATACAACCCCTGCCCGAAAGGGTAGAGCGACACAATGACGCACGACAAAGTGATGCCGCGCAAGAAGAAGCTGGCGGACGAAACACCTTCTACCCGACAGGGAGCCCGGCTCACCTCGACAACCCAGCTTGTCGGGCGACACAGCCACCCTCCGGCAGGTGCGCCGCCCGTCACGGGACCGATAGCCGACACCTCTGCACCGTGCAATACCCGTATCGTCCGTCCAGCGACCGGCGCATAAGGGGCCACGTGGTGCTTCGAGCACCATAACTCCTCCCAGCCAACTGACTATAAATAGCAGCTACAGTAAGACGAAGAGACAGATTCAGACAGTTGGGAGCTTGAGCTATCTTCCGAGGAAACTACGAGAGCACAAGTATCGTGCCCCAGTGCTTGTCTCGGGAGACACTAGGTGAGCTTTTCCTCATCCCGAGAGGGAGGGGACAGTTCACTTAGGACCGTCTCGGGCGACACTGCGGGCCGATATCGGCCGACGTAGATGAGCGACACAAGTGCCCGATAGAAGAACGCGTAGCTCTTAGCCCGACACGATATCGAACCCGATACGCTTCGACAGTCGGCGCGTGCAGCCCGAGAGGGGGCGCCGCCCGACATGAGCGTATCGGCCAGGATCCTTGAGCGATACAGTCGATAGTCAGTGTGTGCCGCCCGAAAGGGTGTGCCGCCCAACACCTCTGTATCGGGCTAGGCCCCTGACCAATATCGGGCTGGAGAGCTACAACACCCTGTCGTCCTTCTAAATGAAGGAGGTGACACCTATCTTTTAATTTTGTTATTTGATTCCTTATTTATGCAATGTATTAAGACATTTAATGTTTATGGAAATAAAAAAATTTAATTACTTGTTGCTCCATGCTTGGTGCACAATGTTGGATGACTGCTATGTTTGATATCTGAACTCTAGCTTGCACGTTTGGATCGCATTTCGCTTAGCTACTGAATCGTGTTTTCCCGTCGCAACAACTTCGAGAGTTGTGTTGTGGCTCTAGTGTTTGGTCTGATTCTGGAGTACGAGAGTGCCTGGAACAGAGTTGTTTCAGTAACATTCCACTCTAACTAAAGCCCAGCAACCTCGAGAGGGGTGTCGATGCAGAGGTTAGAGGTACCCACTCTGATAGGAGGGGTGCAGGATGTTACTGCTGCCGCTTGTTTTACTAAAGTCTTATCCTTCGTACCTTGTTATAGCTCTAGTTTTATCTTTCTGTTTCTGTTGCATGAAAACCCCTAAAACTACTAAATGACTAAAATCTTAAATCTCTCTAGTAGCTCCAGTTGGTGATAGTTTTCTTTGTTTTATTTTGTGACATCTTGCTGTTCCCTTTTGGGAATTTATATCTCTTTATACCTGCCGGAGTGTAGCGTGTCGATTCTAGGTTCTCAACACTACCACCCTTGTCCCTGTGTTCGACCCCGTATGTCTACTTCGACCCCGTAAACAAAGTTGCGGGGGCCTAGAAGGATTTGGGTTTATAAATGTAAAAGCTCGACTACCTCAAATCCGCCTCCACTTTTGGACGCGCGATTTAGGCCGGTCAGAACTTGACCTCGTACTGTTCACAAGGTACATTTAGGTACTACTCCTATCATCTATGAGATATAACTTATATCATTCATGTGGTATTACTCACCGCAATATCGAGTTACTCATCCTCTTGGGTTCCATATCAGGTTTGAGGTACTTCAACCCCATATCGGGTTGTACCATGATGATGTCATCATCATCAACCTCAAGACCTTTATCTTGCTCATTCTAGGTCATGAATAATAGTCCTAACGACTTATTGGCACTTAAAGGAACATCAAATAATCATAAGAACTTGAAATTGAAAGTAAATCAACAATTTTAACAATATTGAAAGTGAATAATAATGTAGTTCAGTTCAAGTTATATAACCCGCCTCAATCACAACTTCCAAGCTTCAAGATCCAAATCTTCACGTTCCCAAGGTTGAAGATGAGATTATCCAAGTCTAAGGCTTGATCTCATTAGCATTTTCACAATATCTTCTCCTCTTGTGGCCGATATCACCTTGCTAGACTGATATCTCCTTACTTGACTGATATCCTTCCTCTATGGCCGATAATGTAACATCCCTGACCTAGGTTATGATTTAACCCTATGTGTTTTAATAAATAAAGATGATTATATGCTTAATCTTATCTTGTGAAAAGTAATTAGGGCTCATGAGGAACTTATGTTTCAATTTTGGTCCTGTTTGAACAATGTTGAAGCAATGTTTGCTTATTTTGGACTAAATTGCAAATTACCCAAGTTTAGGGGTTAAATTGCAAATGTTTGCATGATAAGATGTTCCTCATGTGTTTAAGAATCATGAGAATGAATATGATGCAGAGGTATGGCTTGTGGTAGCCTGAGTACCAAGGAAGAGTTGATAAAGCAAGGTTTGTGCATTAAAACCTAGTTTTGGTGTAAAGTGCAATTTACCCAAAACCTAGGGTTAAATATACAAATTACCACTTCAATAAGGTCCCTAATGTTTCTGGGCATCATGTAGAGAAAATAAAATGAAAGGGGCGCCTCATTTGAATTAAGTTGGAGGAGAGAGAATCTTGATATTAAAATAATTAAGATTTAATCCTAATTGAAACCCTAATTCGATTTAGGGAAAAAATAAATGTATTAATAAAAGGGCCTTCAACCAAAATTAAAATGGTTGAATTCAGATGTGTGTGGACATCCTTGCGCCTTGCAAGGACCACAAAAATATCCAAGGGAATGGATAACTCATTCACAATTTTATAAGAAAAAGAAATATCCACTCACATATGGATATTAGTATAATATGATTTAAGGTGCTTAATTTGATTTTCTTTAAATCATGGATAATTGAGAGGAATAAGAGGCAAACAAGATATCCTCGTCCCTAAGGAAGTTGATGGGGAATAGGCGGCCATATTTTTGGGATTAAATGGATTTTTACAAAGCATATTCTCTCTCATTGAATTTTTATAAAAAGACCTTTTACAAGCCAAATGAAAGGCTTTTTCGACCCCACTTCTTCTCCTTGCTTGTGAAACGACCAAGGGAGCTTGGGAGGGTCAGGAGGATGACCCCTAACCTGTTGGTAAGTCCTTGACCTACGTTCTCCTTGATTCCATGGTGGAAATCGAAAATAAATCATTGATTTCTTCTTATTTCAATCTCCTTATCAACCCTAGCCAATCTTTTCAACCAAAAGCTTGAGGACGAGCCTATGGGGAGTTGCAAAAGATTCATCCACCATTTTTACCGTGAGCTTGGAGCTTTGGAGCTCAATTGGAGGCGGGTTTTATAACTTGAAACCCTAACTTTGTTATTGCATTCAATTCCCCATCAAAAAATGATCATTTCTCTATTTACAATTATTGATTTGGTTGGTTGATGCAATTTCCATGGAAATCACAGCAAGTTTCGTGGGTCTAGAGCTTGATGATGATGACATCATCATAAGCACACACCTCCCCAAATATCTAGACCAAACGGTTTCAATCAAATGTCCAAACAGTTTCACAAACCGTTTGGGAGCAAACAGTTTCAACTAGTTTGGAATGAAACGGTTTCACTAAACTGCAGAGAAGCAAATGGTTTAAGACCATTTGGTGATGTTGAATAGGGTTGACCGTTTGGGGATTTGTTCATATTGATCTAGGTTAATGACCCATAAATTATTATTGATTAACTCCAATTGGTTCATGAGTTGAAGGTCCAACAATCACCTAAACCCTAATCAGGTTGAGTGTTGATTTCATAAGTGATTGAGTTTGAAACTTGGGTTGATTGACCCAAACGGTTTCAAAACCATTTGGGAATCACCCAAACGGTCTCAAGACCGTTTGGGGGTCACCCAAGACCGTTTGGAGGTCTAGGGTTGAGTATGGTTAAGTGTTTGAAGATCCAAAGATATGGTATGAACCCTAATCAGCTAAGTGCTGATTTTGCAAGTGATTGAGATGATGTTTTGGGTTGATTGACCCAAACGGTTTCAAAACCATTTGGGGATCACCCAAACGGTCTCAAGACCATTTGGTGATCACCCAAGACCATTTGGAGGTCTAGGGTTAAGTATGTCTGAGCAATTGAAGGTCTAAAGATATTAAGTTGATGTACAATCAATTGCTATTTTGGTGACCAATCCTAGGACCCAAACCTTAATTAAATGACATGGTTAATGATGATGTGATGGGAAAATGGTCCCAAGACATTTGGAGGTCATCCAAACGATCCCAAGACCGTTTGGAGGTCTAGGGTTGACTATGGTTAGGTGTTTGAAGATCTAAAGATACTAAGTTGAAGTGCAATCAAATGCTGGTTTGGTGATCAATCCAATTATCCAAACCCTAATTGGATGACTTGGATTTCAGTGATGAGATGGGCAAACGGTCTCAAGACCATTTGGAGGTCATCCAAACGACCTCAAGACCGTTTGCGGTCAAGAATGTTCAATTTGGATGATGGTCCAATAGTTTTAAAGCAACTAGACTCACATTGGTTAATGTTGAAGGATCATCGATTGCAAACCCTAATTCAGTTAATTCAAACCCTAATTGATGATCAATTGAAGGTCAATTGAGGGTCAAATCATTTGAAGGGTGACTTATTAACTCAATTGAAGTATGCGGATGGGTCCAATTGAAGATTGGTTACATGAATTCAATGATTGAAGGAATCAACATTGAGAATCCCAAATCGATTTGATAGGTTGAGACCATAATTGGTCCATGCGGTTTTGAGGAGGTTTGGACCAAACGGTCTGAAGATCGTTTGAGTCCAAACGGTCTGAAGATCGTTTGAGTCCAAACGGTCTCAAGACCGTTTGGGACCAAACGATCCCAAACCGGTTGAGCCCATGCGGTTTCAAAAAGGTACTTTAGCAAACAGTTTCAAGTACTTATTTTAGCAAACGGTCTCAAGCACCACCTTTACCAAACGGTTTCAAACCATTTGAACTTTGAAAGACTAAGACCGTTTGGGGCTCAAGTAGTCAAGATTGATTGAGGATTCAATTGGTTAATCCACTTGGACACCTATTGTAATTGAAGATCCAATTGGTCAATTCAATTTGATACCTTATGTATTGGAGGTCCAATGTAATTGAATTTCTTGAGAATTAAGATGATGAATGATCCATTGATCCAATGATGATTAGTAATGATAATCAATGAAGGTACAAAGGTTGAAATCCTAATAGCACCTAAGTGATTAGTGCCAATTAAGGGATGAACCCTAATTGCTTATAGGAATAGTGATGTGGTACTCTATGTGAATCATAGTTGTATGTACTTGATTGAAGGGTTGATATGACCTAATCAAGTTGAGAAGATGATAGCATGAAATTCATACATGAATATGATTCATGAGGTGATTAAGGGTATGATTCTTAAGCAAAGAGATCATGAAACCCTAATCATGAACATAAACCCTAATTGATAGGGCTATTGAACTCTAACCCTAATTGAGGGAAATTCTAAATGAAACCCTAATCCAGGGTGAGGATGTAACCCTAATCAAGGGTAATGATATATGAAACTCCAATTTAGGGAAATGAGATGTAAAACCCTAATTGTTTCCCTAAATTGGAGTTGAATAGTAGACCCAATCTGTGGGTAACCATAGTGGAAACCCTAATTGAGGTTGATTCCATGAGAAATCCTAAATGAAGGACGATGATATATGCCATCCTATCCCTAATAAAGGGAGTTGGTATGTGAAATCCTAACCCTAATGAAGTATGATAGTATGTGAAACCCTAAACCCTAATAAAGGGCGATGGTATGAGAGACCCTAATCCTAATAATGGAATGGTGATTAATACATTGATAAGAGAAATACCTTAAGTGATTAATTATAGATAACCTTATAGCAAGCAATGCCTTAACCTAAAATGGGTCCATATCATTAAAGACAGTTGGACCATTCTTATGTGTGACCTATGCACTTCATGGTAAGAGTGATAGGTTAGTGGATGAAAGGATTAAGATGGGAAATTCCTTAATCCAAGATAAGTTGATAACTCAAGAAAGTTTGAAGTGATGAGGAACGTGATACATCAAGATGTGATTGATATCACGTTTAGAATTCCGGGGCTGATATACTCTGATGCACCTCAAAGCCAATATACTTGGATATAGTTATGTGAAAGTTATTATATTTCGTAAGCATGGCCCATGTTCGGTTCCGGGTTTCAAACAATGAAACCGAGTCCAATTTCAGACATATCAATTTGTAAAAAAATCGGTTCTGAGTTGGTTCTGGGTTGAGTCTTTTTTTATAAACCCACCTATTCTCCAACCTGGAACTGATTTTTTGATACCCCTAGCTTTATCTCTTCTCTGTCATTCTAGATGAAACATTCTAGATGAAAATCCAGGAAACAAAGGCAACACTGCAAAAAGAAGGTGATTGTCTCCTCATTTAAACGGGACAAACCAGTTCATGCTCTAGCCTCCGGACTCTACTCAGACATAACACAGTTTTTTTTAAGGTGTCAGACATAACACAGTTAGATAACTAGGATGTTGTTGGATTCTAAAGTGAGTTTAATATCAATTTATGTTTCAATTGCGAGCACCCACCATTAGCAGCTTAAGCTAATGTACTAGCAAATTTGTTGTCTTCTAAGGCTGCATTTGGGACACCGTTAGGATAAATTTAATTGCCGCAGACAAATTAACCAATGGTATCTTAATTTTGTATAAGATAACCATTGTTTGAAGCAGTGACAAATAAATCTGATGGTAAGATGTCTTATGTTTGATACACAGTTAAGTAATCGTCCTATATTTGTACAAAGTTAATTATACCCATCACATAAATATCGTTGCATGTTTAAAGAATACGTTAGAGGGTTTTCTTGGTAAATAAACACCTACGACAACTTCACTTGTGCAGTGCCGTGAAGATTTGACACGACAAGTTATTTGGAGAATTCACGGTTAACTAAACTATGTGGTAATTTATTTATCATCTAAACATAATAACAAACAACAATTAATATGCCGCTAGGAATTTATCTACCGTTGTTGTGCCGGTAGAACTAACAGAGCCTTAGTTTATCAATCTATTTTTTATATTTAATTTTGTTCCAGTCCATTTACTGACTAATTGTATGCAAATTTCTTTTACCTGGCTGATGTTCTTGAATACCGCCATCTTATGTTCAAATCACGGTCTTTCTTTCTCTCTTTCTTCTCATTTACCATTATTTTGTGTATTTTATATTATTTATTGAGTTAAGAACCCGCCAATGACGGTTAAGGTGATTGAAACGGACCCAAAACGTCGTGTCCATGAGTCTATCTTTACATCTTTTTCTTTATCCCTATCTTTTCTCAGAATTTTCCATGATTTACTCTCTCTCTCTCTCTCTCTTTTCAAACAACTTCCCACTGCTTGTTTTAATTAATCTTTCAGTCACTCTTCCTCTCTCTTTGTTCCCTAATAAGATATTAATTATTTTCACCCTTACGCTGACTGTGTTAAATGTACCCCCGTGTGGGAATGAGATCTACTATCACCGGAGAAAACGCTGATGACAAATTCTACAAGATTTTTGAAAAATGAAAAGTTGGTTTGCGTAAATTTTTAAATTTGTTTATCTCTACATTTGATGTCACAATGGAGAAAACTTGTGCTCTCCTAGAAAATATATAAAGGCTGAAGGAAGCAATGCATCCACATATATCTTAATAATATATTCATGTGGGGTTCATTATCAAAACGATGTACCTACAAACCTATTATATCTCCCATAGAGAATGTTGTACATACTATTTTACAAACTATCGAAAGTGATTGATGTGGTTTCGATGTGACAATCCAAGTGCTGAAAGGTTTAATTTTCAATCAATGCTTATTTTTTCTTGGCATAGTTGTATATTTGCTTTTCTAACAAAATAAAATAATGAATGGACATACATTGTCAAACAATGTTTGATTATAAACACATTTGTCTAATTTATCATGTTTATTTTGTTCTCATTGGCACTGACATGATATTAGAAAAATAACTGTCTATTATAGTCAAAGAATGCTTATCAAATGATTTCCAAAAATACTGACCATTAAGAAGTTATATATATTAGATGCAATGGAATAATTTTTCTCGAAATATTTTTTATTAAAAAAAGTATATTTTCACACTCTTTAATCAAACATACAACCTATTTAAATATTAACAAAATTCTAATTAAAGCATAAATGATGAAATATTTACTCTCATTATATTTATAATATTTTTTTGCTTTTAAAAATCTTGTTAAACATAAAGATAGACTTTTTGAATATGAAGAGATGCAATCTCGCATGTTTGTTGGACTCGCCACACTAACATAATAACATGACAACATTTTGATCAATAGTATTTCTATAAGGATGAGAACAACTTCTCTCTTTCATTGAGAATTTTTTTCTTGATTCATGCTTTTAGTTAAAATTGAGATATTTGTAGAATAAAAATATTTTTTAATGCAACTAATACATAAAATATTTAAAAATATAAACAATTTCTTAAAACTGGCTAGATTTTTTTTTGAAAAGCTAATTTTAGAATTATCTAATCAAATTAAACTATTTGATATTCTACATGTATGTGCATCTGTGTGTTTACTAGTGTGTGTGTGTGTATATATATATATATATATATATATATATATATATATATATATATGTATGTATATATATATATATATGTATATATATATATATATATATATATATATATATATATATATGTATGTGTGTGTATGTATATGTGTATATATATGTATATGTATGTGTGTGTATATATATGTATATTTGTATATATATATGTGTGTGTGTGTGTTTATATATATATATATATATATATCTCTGTGTGTGGTCCGAAAAGTAACTCTCTGGACAAAAAGTAACTATGTTGACAAAACAATACTTATTTGACTAAAAAAGTAAAACCAGACAAAATACAAAGTAAAAAAATTAGAAAAATATGTAATTGTACATTAGATACAAATATAATGATTTAAGTATGTAAAGTAACATTTAAGAAGAATGTAATCCTGTTAAGTATTAAAAAAAAGAATATATACTTGTGTGTGTGAGAGAGAGTATCTTTAATACCCATATAGCATATAATTCGCTACCCATGCCTCTTGAAAAGTAATTGTTTCGTCAGAAAATTATCACGATGGATAAAAAAGTGACTATATTGGCCAAAAAGTAACTATACAAAATGTAAAGTAAAACCAGGTAGAATACACAATAGAAATATTTGTTATAAATGTAACTATCTATGCATGAAAAGTAATGGTTTGCAAGGTAAAGTAACCATCTACATGTGTAAAGTAAGAAACTTCAAAAAAATAAATAAAAGTAATAATTTGCAAGGTAAAGTAATCCTCTACATGTGTAAAGTAAGAAACTTCAAAAAAATAACCAAATTTGGAACAAGTAGCTACTACGCGGGTAATGAATAAACACCCTATATATTTTTATATGCTCATATATGTATGTATATATATGATATTAAGAAAGGAAGATTTCTACCCCCTCTGACAATCCCCTATAGACGCCCAAACACTCAGGAGAGTCCTAAATCAAGACGACAACTGGGATTCAAACCCGATTTTCTTTGTTAGGGACACCATCTTTGACCACTTGAGCCACTCCTTGCTGACTATGTATGTGTATATATGTATTTATATAGGTATGTATATATACGTATATACTTACACACACAAACACACACACATACACACACATATATATGTATATATATATATATATATATATATATATATATATATATATATATATATAGTTAGACTAGAATATACTCGAGTGTACAGATCGTATGCTACACTCAAGTGGTCTTTGCATATCAAGACTATATTTTTGTAAAATGTAAACCAATGATCTTTATTGTCATGCTATAATTAGGCTACATACAAATTTTAAGCTCATTTGGATGATTGTAAGTCACCCATCGAAGAGAAACAAAATCGACCACAAAACTAATTTGAAATGCATAATTTTTGTGGTCTTCATTACGTGAGTTATACATGTCTAAATGAACTCATATTTTATATATGAGTTATTCATAAGATGTTTAAGAAGAAAAATGGATTAAATTTTAGAAAAAAAAATTGCATCATGAAAACTACTTGAGTGTATTCGGAGTACTCTGAATACACTCGAGTGTATTCGGAGTACTCCGAATACACTCGAGTGTATTGGAGCCTGACTCACTCTCTCTCTCTCTCTCTCTCTCTCTATATATATATATATATATATATATATATATATATATATATATATATATATATATATATATATATATATATATATATATATATATATATATATATATATATATATATATATCGAGAGAGAGAGAGGTGGGGGTTAGAATACACTTAAGTATATTCAGTCCCAATACAATCAAGTATACTTAACCGTCAACGTGAGTTCGGATCTTTTGATAAAATCTCATGACAACAGAGTCTAACAACCCTCTAACACCACACCGTTGTACCATTTCTTACCTCTCTCATCATTCACATTCTTCGTTCATCTTTCTCCCTTCACACCGAAATCAGACTCTCTGAGTTCTTGTTTACGCAACCAACGCCATTTTGGGCGAGCAACACACCTACACAGGAAAGTTGCTTCAGATGTTTCCTGGTATCTGACTGGTTGGGTATACTGGCACACTAGCAACGGACCGACCATTCCTCGTAGCTTCTGACCGGCACATCTGAGACTGTGAGACACATGCACGCCAAGTTTGTACTGCACCTAATTCTATTAGCCGCTAAGAGACATGCTTGAACAAATTGTCTATAACGACTAAAAACTCAAATAAGAAACACATTTAGTTGCACGTTCGACCGACACTACGGGCATGTTTGCTACGACGAAGTGGGGTGTTGCTTGCTGAATAAAAATTCATAGCGTATATAATCATGTTTTTCGAGCTGTACAGAACAGAACTGCATCCGACCACAACTATTTTGGGCGTGGTACGAACTTTAGAAATTTGTCCCAAAACAGACCATTTTGTGAGTTACAACGAAATGTTTTTGTTTTCTCAGTTTCTAACCAAACAAAAATTATGTCCGAACTCCTAGAGTTCAAAAATAATGAACTAATCCTACACCCTACCAAACAGGATCTAAACAAACTACTACTACGTAATAGAAATATTATAACACGTACACCATCCCAGTTACATATGTGACTCACAAATTTCCTATTTTTCTATGATCAGCTTCAGATTTTTGGATCAGTGAGCAAAAGCATTGAATCAATGGACTAAGGTAGCTACCGCTGATCGACTTCATCAGCTCCGAAATGAGAATCTTAAACCACCAATTCTGCCTGTTGTTGGTGATAGACCACTGTCACCAGAACCAAGGCGGCGCTACGGGGTTGATGGGGTCAAAATGTTAGAATCACAGTATTTTTTAACTTGTTGTCGAGTGGATGATGGTTGAACGTAATTCACTTTGAGAAACAAGCGCAGAGCAGTGGCCGAGCCACTTTTGGGCCAGGTGAGACCCATCCATGCCTAACCGAACTGCCGAAATAAAACCGCATGGTATATAGCGAGTGTTGGGAAGTTGGGTGATGTTGGCAACTGGCAAGTCATCACCGCATTTTTCTCCGTGGAATATGTAAACGCAGTGTGAAAAGCGTCCATTCACGCCGACTACATGGAACAATTATTCTATAGAAGGCCTTCTATAGAAAAATAGTAGGAGAGCAATCACATTATAGCATTAAAGAATTCGTTTTGGTATTAAAAAATTAATTTCTTTCTTCCTTATTTTTTCTAGGAGTTCGGTTTTTGAGAATTATCGCTGGTTTTTATAGGAAGCCTCCTATACTATCATTGTTGGACTACATGGATAGTAACTGTAAAGTGCAGCGGCCAATAATCTGATATTTAACAAACTTTTCTCTCTACGGTCTTGGTTGCCCATGATCAGCGGAGACTACCTAACCACTGACCAACAATCCCAAATGTTCTATGAACAAAATATGTTCTATGAATAAAATAAGAAACAAGGTCGTAAATCACGATTACAAATATCTCAATTATGGCCATTATTTAAACTAGTTGATCGTTGCACATATATTTTATGTTTGTGCCTAAGGTTTCTAGCGACATGTTTCTGGAGGCCGTGGAAGCCTCTATCTAGACATGATAGCTAGGCCAGCGGCGAGTGCCTGCAAGGGTGAAGTAGGTATATCTCTAACGCTCTTGCCTTTTCATCTCTCACGCTCTTGCCTTTTCAATTTTCACAGCATAGTGGATCACTTCTCATTGTTATATTGTTTGATATAAATTTGTTCCATCAATATTTACTGTAATTGTCAGCGTGTAATTGAAAAGACATACAATATTTACTGTAATTGTCAGCGTGTAATTGAAAAGATATACTTTACATGTCCTCGTCAACTATATTATCATAAGTTCTCATGAACAGACTCCTAACCTATGGTACGAAGCTTATAATAAATTACCTTCGCATTTGAATGAAATGTTATTTTATAGCATATGTAACATTTTCTAAAATGAGAATTTTAAAATATCGAATAGGATGATGGAAGAGTGTAATCTGTAGTCTAAGTTCAAACACATATCTCTATCAATCTTGACATGTATGTTATTAGCTGATAGTTTCAACATAAGAAACTGCGATGGTTGCTTTTATCTTTTATTTACTTACATCCATATATTGATTGTTTTGAAGTAATTATGTTTTTTTTTTAATATTGAATAATATTATATTCATTAACTAGTCTTGTAAATTGTGCCTCACCCACCCTCTATTTCTGACTCTGCGACTGGTGCAGAGGTAGTTAGTAGCCCTGTCAATTTTCCTTCAACTTGTTGTGGATGGAGGAAACACTCTGCTGCACACGGCAGTCACTGTTGTATATGAATAAAATAAACAAAGAGAGTACGAAGACGATCTATATCACGATAAGAGATGGTCTTTTATTATACAAGAGACAGAGTAACAATCTGGACAATTTTATAGCCACCGTGACAACTTATCGGCTTACTGCTGCCAATTAGCTACTAACACAACTATAAGGCAGTATACATGACGTTTTTAATTTTACATAATTGCAAGCACCCTTTGTTACAGACACGTATTGATACATCAATACACACATTTTACTTGATGCATACCTACATGCACCTTTTCACAAATCAGTACATTCTGCATCTCTTCAAATACATCTTCTAAACAGATAAAGATGTTGCATTTCATCACATGGATCCTTCACTCCTTTGCACATACGTTTACTTTTGAGTTTTTTCCCAAAACCCCCGTCTGTTTTCTAGAAATTCCAAACCCCCCTCATGTTTAAGAAATTCTAAACCCCCCCCCCTCAAGGTGATTGCTAGCCGTCACATTTGACGGCTCTTTTATGTTGCTGCTGTTATTGTTTCCGGTCGGATCGGGTTTCGGGTTTGTCACAATTTTAGGGATTTTTATAATAGAATATTTGTTATGAATTTCAGGTCCAATTAGGTCCGGTCCATTTTTGTTTAGGTATGTTCCGGTCCGGGTCCTTTTGGGTCCGGGTCCAATGAGGTTGGGTCCAATCGGGTCAGATCCAATTTGATTTCGGGTCCAGCGAAACTCGCCATCCCTAGACTAAATGGAGCTCTGACAAACATGAACGATATTTTTTTAGCCTTATTTGTCCCGATTTATTTTTTATTTTATATATAATATTCAAACATAATTTTGCATGTAAAATATATCAATTAAATAAATAATTACCATCGTGTCGATTAGTATCTTAGTCAAGTACTAACAATTACAGCAACAACAAAAAAAGAGCCGTCAAATGTCACGGCTAGCCGACGGGAAGATCACCAGGAGGGGGGGTTTAGGATTTCTTAAATATGAGGGGGGTTTTGGAATTTTTGGAGAATAGAGGGGGGTTTTGGGAAAAAACTATTTACTTTTTGCATCAACTTCAATAGTCAAGGCTCCAGGAAATCCGTATGTCATATGTTTTTGTTCTTTGATGTTGGTAGAAGCATATTTGAGTGGCAAAAAGACCGATGTTCACATTACCGGCTACAATCATATAATAATGACAACATTTAGTTCACTATATACTCACTAGTGATAGAAAAAACAATGGCCGGATATATTCTGACTTATTATGCGTGTAACACTTAGTAGTCTAGTATTTCGTTCGAATGAGAAAGTTGTTTGCCGAAGTGGCATAATGACATTGTTCTCAATGCATGTTCAGGTGATTCATAAGTTCTGCATATCTTGTTACTGTAATAATGTTATTCCAAAGGAAAATATGGCTCTGCCGTTTAGAGGAATTGGCCACGAAGAACAGTAAATGAAATCTATTACAAATACTTAAACGGCGTTGCTGCTCAATTACGTTGGTGTGCATGGTTAATAGGAAATGGAATATACTAGTACGAAAGTGGCCAAAATTGGCACTGGTATGTGATATATACTAGACGATATTGACAATTAGTGCTGAATTTGTGACCAGTGTCACTTTCAATGTGTCCAAAGGACGACAGTCAATTATTATCGATAAAGTTACAGGTTCACCAAAATTTGTTAACTACTAATGTCTTTTTAGAGCTGGTCCAACTTTCCCAATCAAATGACGTGCTCTGATGTCAATCTACAGTGCAACAACAACAGAAAAAAACAAATGAAATCGTGGATGCTCAATTCTGTTATATTTTAATACACAAGACATAATTTGTTCAAAGAAACATAGCACAAATGTCGTCAATGTATGCATTAAAATATTACTTCATGTTTGGTACAAACTCAAATATAATAATTTAGGTTTAATGCAAAAAAGGATATTACACGCATAACAAGTTTGTAGTTCTTGTAAATTAGATAGAACAACCTGATAAAGATTGATTTTTCATATTTGCAAGACAAAAAGGGACTCCCAACTCTATTGCAGCTGTTATATGATGCATTTCTGCTAATGGTGTTATACACTACTAAATTGAAATTTTGAGTAGATGCAACTCTGCGAACAGAAACAAACGGTGGACTCACTTTTAAACTTTATAAGGATCTACACAAACATAATCACATACACCAAAACACTACACCCACAAGCGCACGGGGTCATGTCGTAGTATAGGAAGGCAGAAAGTATAGGGTTGATCCACAGGGAGAAAAGGGGCACTAGAGCTAGGTTAGTTCCTACTACGGAGTCTAGGGTTGAAGGGTTTAAAGGTTGATTTGATTGTTAAACTAAGGATGAACAAGTGAGCGATCAAAGAAAGATAGGTAAGATTAAAACCTATGTTAACCCTAGACACTTAATTCTACTAAACAAGCAAAGACAAGGCAAGGCAATAAAAGAGAACAAGTTATGCTAAGGCAAGTAAGGAGAAGTCTACACCACACTAAGGTAGAAAAAATGGTAAAAGATCAACTAAAGATCTAAACTAGCAAGAACAAGGTAAGAATCTAATTAAATAAGTAAAGAGTTAAATAAGATAACACTAGCTAAGCAAGAAGGCAATTAGAGTTTTAAAGCAATAAAGAAAAATGTGGGTTGTTTGGGGATGCACTTATCAATTCGGTTGGGGGTGACGTGTGAACATTATGATTTCAGTTAGATTATCAAACCAAACAAAAAGTTAAGAGTCTAATCAATTATCCTAAACTACTAACTGACCATGTATATACTAGGTTGTGTATAGGGAAACTAGTCCCTAACACCCCTACCACCCATGCGAGGCTCAATTGAGTTAGGGTTTAAGTGTAATTCAATTAGAGTCTAATCAAGCCTAGGTTTTTATGTTAGACGATTTTAGGATGATTAGGGGTCGAGACTAGTAATGAGAGTGGAAGTGAGGTCTTAGGCCTCCCATCACTCACATTCTAGCCTTGAGGAAGCTCCATGCTAAGCACACCAAATTCATCTAAACTAGCTACTTAGATCTCTCAACTAAGGTTAGGAGAATTGATTAGAATGTAGGAGGATGGGTAGCTAGCTAGGGATCAAAGAATTGGACCTAGGAGAAAATCTCAAAATTCATATGTACAAGCAATTTTCCCAAATTCCTAGGTGATTTCAAGCACAAACCAACAAGCAATTCATGAAGGGTGAAATAGAAATAGAAAATAGTCATTAGCAAATGAAATTACAATGTTTACATGTCATTTTCTCCCAACATGGTATCAAAGTGACATTTTTGACACCAAACAACCCACCCAAGGGGCCTAGCTACTCATGGAAATATAAAATAAAAAAAGAAAGAGAAAGAGGAAGAAGTAGCCATGGATCTCGACGTAGAAGAGTGAATCCTCCTCTCCAGCTGTTGCAAGGTCGACCCTCCTTCTTCTTGGATGGAATGGTGTGGAATGATGGTGGGAAATGGATGGAAGGCTTGGAAATTAGGGTTTTGGTGGTGGAAATGGAGAACTGAAGTGGAATGGAGGTGGAAATGGAGTGGAATGGGTAAGGGGCAAAATGGAGAGCTCAAGGAAGCCAACCTTCACCTCCAACCGCCTACAAGGCTTATATAGAGGTCTAGGGGGTCTAGGGTTAAGTGGGGGAAAAATAGGGACATCAAGTGATAAAGTTGGTGGGTCTCAATCGTAGCATGGCCGTGTTGGTCACCACGGCCATTCTGCCTAAAACAACTATTTTGTCCTTAAAAATCAATTTCTACAAGTTCTGTGAAGAGTCTATGGTTGGGGAATGTCCTGGAACGACCATTCCTTGGTAGCATGGCCATGCTAGGGTCCTTCCCATGCATTTGGATCTTAAAATTGGCCATCCATGTAGGTTATTTATTCAATACATTCTTTGACCATTTGGGGTATGTTGGGAGTGGTTTTTGCCTCATTTTGGGCTCCTTCAAGCCTGGGGAAATCCTAGATTAGGCCATCTTCTTTCCATGCCATAAAGTAGTGGCCAAAGTACCTATATAACATGCGAAAATCCTCCATAAGTACATTTGATAATAATAGCATATGGAGGGAAGAAATGTGCATTCTAACATGTCTAGGTGTGAATAAAGAACAAATTGGCACAAGATGAAGCCCTAAAATATGCCTGAATCACCAACCCAAACTTAAAACATACGTGTCCTCAAGTATGCTCGAACTTAATCTTTCTACAAGTTTTCCACATCAAGAAATGACAAATACAATGCAATAGATATTATCATGGGAACAAGGACTCACTTTGGAGTCTCTAGTTAGAGAAAGATTGGACAGAGCTCTGGCGACTTTACAATAGAGGCAACTCTTCACTTGTTGTAAAAAAAATCATCTGCCCAGATACAAGTCAGACCATAATCCCATCATCATATCTGCATACAGAAGGGAAATGAGATGATAAAAAGAGAGAGTTTCTTATAGTTTGAGCCTATGTGAGTTTTATATAGTTTGAGCCTATGTGGTTGACGGAGGAGGCTTGCAGGGATATCATTTATAGCTATTGGAACAAAATGGTTAGTGGTTCATTGATAGAAAAATTAGAAGGATATGGAGAGAAATTAAAAAATTGGGCTTCCAAAAAGTTTAGTAGTCTGAAATAAAAAAATAAAGAAACTGAAGGTCTTCTATTGGAGGAGCAGAAGAAGAGGCCAGAATACACAGTATTGCAAAAGTGTATTGAACTTTCAAACTAACTAGAGTATTGGCACATACAAGAAGACACTTATTGGTGTGCAAGGGCAAGAATCAATGAGATGAAGGTGGGGGACAAAAATACTACTTATTTTCACCATAAGGCATCATAGAGAAGGAAAAGAAATCATATTGAAGGTCTAAAGGACAAAATATTACATAGTATTGCAAAAGTGTACTGAACTTTCAAACCAACTAGAGTATTGGCATAGACAGGAAGACACTTATTGGTGTGCAAGGGCAAGAGTCAATGAGATGAAGGTGGGGGATAAAAATACTACTTATTTTCACAATAAGGCATCACAGAGAAGGAAAAGAAATCATATTGAAGGTCTTAAGGACAGATAGGGGGTGTGGAAGAACGAAGACAAAGACATTGGAAACATCATTTTAGACTATTTCCAACTATTGTTCCAATCCTCGGAGCCAATAGGTTTTGCTGAAGCTACAAGAGGCATCAATGTCTAGGTAGATGTAGACATGAATTCCAGATTGGAAAGTGATATGACAAATGAGGAAATCAATATTGCACTCAAATAGATGCACCGAAACAAAGATCTTGGGTCGGGTGGCATGAAACCAATGTTTTTCCAAAAATTCTAGCATGTGGTAGGTGAGGATGTTAGAAACTATATCAAGAGTTGGTGGAAAGGGAGGAGCAACATAGAAGATATGAATTCCCCCCTTGTGGTTTTAATTCCTAAGTGCCAAAACCCAAGGAACTAATTGAATATAGACCAATAAGCATGTGTAATGTGGTCTATAAAATTGCAGCAAAAGTCCTCACAAATCGACTTAAACCTTTGATGGATGGTATTGTATAAGTGAACCAGAGTGTTTTTATTCTAGGAAGGATGATTATTGATAATGTCCTAGTTGCATATGAGCTTTTTCGTGTGAAATGTGAAGGAAAAAACAAAAAGGGTTGATGGCTATAAAGTTGGATATGACATAGTTAAGTGGAAGTTTCTAGACTATGTTCAAGAAAAAATGGGATTTGGTGATTTTTGGAGGAAGAAGATTTTGGAGTGTGTAGCGACTGTGAATCATTTTTTGACCATTAATAGAGACTGGACAATGAGAATAAACCTTCCTATGTCCTACATCAGGGTGACCCCCTCTCTCCTGATCTCTTTATTTTATGTGTTGAAGCTTTCTCTTCTTCCATTTCATATGTAACTTCCAGGGCATTTGTCCAAGACATCAAGGCCAACAGAAGAGCCCCACACATATCTCACCTTTGTTGCATAGATGATAGTATTCTTTTTTCTAGAGGCAACCGTCAATAGTGCCTGAGCTTAGCTAATATTATTAGCCAGTATGAGCAGGCTTTGAGACAGAACATTCACTACTAAAAGACAGAGATTGCCTTTAGCAAAGGAGTATGCACTAGCACCATAGAGGATTTGAAATCACTCCTTGGAGTCTGAGAAGTCGACAAACACAGAAAATACTTGGGCCTTCCTACTGCTATAGGGAGATCCAAATGACAACTGTTCAACTTTGTGAAAGAAAGGGTCTAGAAAAAAATACAAGGATGGAAGGAAAACTTCCTATCTAAACCCAAGAAAGAGGACCTCATCAAAGCAATGGCTCAAGCCATTCCCTCATATGTTATGATTATTTTTTAGATCCCCACAGCCATAGTATAAGAAATACAATCTTGCATTGCACGGTTTTGGTGGGGCGCATCAAGCTCAGAAAGGAAAATAGTGTGGTTATGTTGGGTTAATCTATGTAAGACAAAATAGCCAGGTGGAATGGGATTCAGAGACTTGCAGCCTTTTAACCAAGCACTACTTGCAAAACAATTATGGAGGCTACTTACCAAGTCAAATTCCCTAGCATACAAAGTGTAAAAGGCAAGATATTTTCCAAATTTATCCATACTTGATGCAAACAGAGGCTACAATCCTAGTTATACCTGGCGCAGTCATTGAGGGGCAAAAGTGACGGTCATTGAAGGATTATAATGGCGAGTTGGTGATGGAGTGAATATCAACATATGGAAAGATAATTGGGTGTATGAGAGAGAAATAAACTTTCTAGAGTACATGCGGCCGACACATGATTGTCCTTCTACAGTCAAAGATCTCATTGATGTAAATTCTAGGAGATGGGATGAGAACATTCTGCATCATTTTTTACCAAGAGAAATATCTACTGCCATCATGAACACACCTCTAAGCAATAGATGCCCAAGAATTTCGGTATTCTAGTGGTCAAATGCAAAAGGCCAGTTTACTATAAAGTCAGTGTATAGGATTGGGCTGCTGGGTAAAGCCGACTATATTAGCAGTAGGAATGAAATGAACGACAAAGCATGGATGGTGATTTGGAAGTCGGGACTGCCGCTGAAGCTATCACATTTCTTATGGCAGATCTGTACTGGCAGTGTGGCCACCATGGGAGGATTAACTGATCATCAATGTAATGTGTCTAAGGTATGCCTGCTCTACATATTAGAAAAGGAGACAATTTACCATATGCTATTAAGCTATTAGGAGTTAAAGTTTGCATGGTCCCAGGAAACTACCAACAAATCATTGAAGAGAATAGAGATGAATCACTAAGCAAGATCATCATCACGATGGTAGTTAGACTGAATAGGGAGGACTTATTTCACTACTTCACAAGTATGTGGGGCATATGGAGTAGAAGGAACATCCAGGTCTTTGATGGGATAGCAAAGGACCTACAGATACTCGTCATGTGATATGAAAGCTACTTGTTTGATTATAGTCGAGTAAATGCACAACAAATCAATGACCATGTGGATAGTACAAAATCTACAGGTACTAGTTGGAGAGTAATGGATGAGGGAGTGCATAAATTAAATTGTGATATTGCTATTGACAAAAAGTGCTGGATTGACATTAGAGGTATCCTGCAAGGATCGAAGGGGGAGGTGTGACTATTATTAGCAACAAAGAGAAGGAACTCTAGCCTGGTGGACATTGCAGAGGCTAAAGCCATGAAGACTGGCTTAGGGGAATCCTGTAATGGAGTTGTCCAAGTTTTTAATGTGGAATCAGATTTTAAGATTCTAATTATGGCTCTACAGAATCCAGATGGCTGCCATGACCATTTAGGTCTTCTGCATGAGGACATTTTGTAGCTAGCTCAGTAGTTTAGGATTTTTTTTGTTTTCTTTTTCTTGTAGGTCTTCTAATAGAGTTGCCCATGATTTAGTAAAACTTGCTTTAGAGGGAGACTCATTTATTTATGTTAATGGTGAATCAGCACCTCAACTGATTAAAAATCTTTTTTTAGAAGTTCCTAGTTAAATGAAATAGAGTAACACCCTTCAAAAAAGGTAATTTTGTCTATTATGTTTGTCTCGGTCATGATATGATAACACAAACATAGTACATGTCTAAAGAATGTTACTCAATGACGTATGTATTCAAGTACATGACTTGAACAATGCGATCAAACGGATGCCAAGAGTACATACATTCTTGTTATGTTCCTAGTCATATATTACTGTGGAAGAAAAATAAGAGAGTGTTTGTTGAATGATGATCGAATATCATTGATCATGATATGTGATATCAAGTCAAGCACGCAATTACATGTTAGAAAACAATGTATTAGACAGACCCACCATGAGAGTGATACATGGAGACCATGAAATGGTAGTCAAAATCATCTCTCATTGTGATAGTGGTGATTGTGGTTCTTAGACCTGAAGTCACTGCATTCATCACATTTTTTGGTGTACTTTGGCATCATCCAAAGTAACCTTGTATAATGATTCCCATAAAGGTGATTATTGAGTAGTTGTGACACATGGGGATTGGGTGTGAGTGATGTAGATGGGATTTGTCCCTCCTATATGAGATTGAATCTAGGCCTCTAGATAAGAAAAATTGAGAAATGTATGGCCATACTCATGTGATTCAATATGTGATATGTGACCTGACATGCATCTTGAACAGTCTGCTCTAGTTCAAGGAACATGGATTGAACGTTGAGAGGATGTTGATTCCATGCCTCAAGCTCAATATAGATATCAGAGATAAAGGAACTATATGATCATGATAACACTTATCATAGATGGTAGGTTGAAGTTGTTCTCCAACTCTCCAAATCACTTAGGTAGCAATGATGTGTGACTAGGTACTACTCTTTGCTTATGATGTCATAATTGGTTACGGACATTCATTGCCAACAAAATTCTAGACCTATAGGGTCACACACATATGATACACTTGGATTTAAGGAGTATATTCATGAATTATGTTTAGATAAATTACTAAAGATGTTTTGGTATTTAATTAAACTAACTAATGTTCAAACTTGACACTTGGACTCTAAACTGAGTAGTTCAAGTCTTGAAACTGATCAATTGGAGTGTTAGGTCAATTAGAATCAACATTGGTTGACCAATGGCTGAACCAAGGAGTGAGCCAACTGATTCACATAGTGAACCGGCCGACTCATTTGATGAACTACCCAGTTCAATGATAAATTTGACTAGATCAATGATTGGTGATGACATCATGTTGTGCATTAATTGTACATTGAATATGAATGTGATTTAGAACAACAAACTATGCAAACTTATCAACTCACTTAATGAACCGAATGTCTTATGCACCAACCAACTTGCTCGTAGTGCAAAGTTTCCAGAAAAAAATCATGATTCTAAAACTTTCTACTCTCGCTTTGATTGGAAAACCTGACACTACCTCTACTGTAAACAGAGGGGTATTGGGGGCTTCCTAATACACACAATTGAGAATCAATTGCTCAAAATTTTTCTCACTGGTTTTGGTAACAAACAAAGATCCGAGCAAGTCCTACATGTCAAAAGGAGGGACAACAATGGAGAACAACTGAGATCAATAGTGGGAGAGCATGTTGGTGACTAGTATACAGACTGATGGGGATAAATCTTCCTGTTGGCTCTGGTAGCATAACCTGGAGTTCCCGATGGTATGTATAGACTACTATAGAGGTAGTAGTCCTTTGGTTTCTGCTAGGATAAAACTGTCAACTGTCGTTCATGGTGCCAGACCAAGAAGTCATTCATGACGATCATTCTAGTATTGCTTGGAGAAGAAGTATGCTACTACGGCAAAGGTAATGTCGCTTGACTCACTCCAAGACCAGGTATAATCTTGCAAAACTTCCTTCCTAGATACATTGTTGTTGATGTGATCTTTCTATCAAGGGGAATCGAGCTTTAAATTTTTGTTTACACAACCTTATCTGTTGGCCTGATTACCCTACAGTTTACTTTAACTTTTTCATTTATCCATCAAGGTAGGTTATTGATATATTTCTTCTTTTATTTTTATCTCCACACTATGTTTTTATTATTCACATTGTATATATGTTGTGACCCATGTGCTTCTGCATGGTCATACTTAATTCATATTTTGGTGCAAAGGTAGGAAGCAAGACACTCCAACATGACTTGGATAGAAAACCCCAAGCTTGAGGTACTCCTTAGGTGTTTTTGCAACTTCTAAGATTCATATTGGGAATATTATGTTTCCATCTACCTTCTACATCTTCCTGAAGTGAGGAGCAGTCCATACAAATATCAATCATGAATGCAACTCATGCCATCCCTAATATCCTAAGATTAGTATTTTATCAACAATGAGCAAAATTTTAAGCTTGTAGTGGTAAGGAAATATGCCCTTCTATCCTTTTCCTCTTTCATGCATCTGTGTTTACTTTCTTGCACCTTTCCCTTTATTTCAAAATTTAGTTGAAAACTTTTATAAAATTTTCATCATATAATGCATTCTCATCATGGCTTTGTCCTACTTTTTATGAATTTTTTGTGTAATATTTAGTTCTGGAAATTATGGCTATGATAGTATAACTGCCAAGGTTTGATGCTTATTTTGTTTTAAATTGCCTTATCATCTTTCTATTTTCCTGGCCTCCATCTTCATTCATCATTAAATCATTTCTACAATTTGGGCTATGATTCTAACGTTACATGTTGTAACCCTTAATTTGAAAATGTTTGTTTTCTCATTTCATATTGTAAATGGTGAACCCAACATTTGTGACTAGTTGTTGGAGCTAGTGTAAGATCAAACTCCAAGAGGTGTTTTCACAACTTTGACAATATTCTAAGAATTCTTGAATCTTATAAAAGATCTTCATTGAGGTTTTAAGTGAGCGGTGGTGATTGTTTTAGTTTCATTGAGTTATGTTGTTTACCTTTTACAGCCATTTTGTCATCCCACATTAGATTGAGTCAAAATGTTTTTTTTATTTGAAAATATATTGAAAATAAATGCAAAAATCTATAAAATCATAAGTACCCTAAAATATCTATCTAGACCCAATAAATTAGAACGCATTGCTAAAAGCATGAGAGCAAAGCATCGAAAATTATTTTTCCTTTTTAGGAGAGTTGAGGATGATGCTCAATGGGTATACAACTACACTCACAAATGTGGGCATGTCGTTTCTAGTAATATCATCCAAAACTTATCAAATAGTGTTTTGGGAACCGCTAGGAGACCGATGAGATGCTTCTAGTAGAAGGTTTGGTTTGTTCATAGTATGAGGAGTTATCGTTACTTCTTTGGGACAATTGGATCAAAATTGAGGTATTGTTTGTTACATGGACCAACCTAGAATAGATCGGAATCCCTAGAAGTCAGTAGAGTCTTTTTCCTTCTTTTTTCACATTAGCACATGACTAAGTGAGAGGCATGTTGGACTTGATTGATTTATATGAATTCATGATGACAACTCATATTTTCACTTTCCAAATTTCCTAAATGACTATGCTGCAATGGTTATATGTAAGTTTTGAATCCCCACAAATTGTGTTGGATTGTAGTGAGTTTTCTTAAACATGCACAACAACTCAATGGTTATCAGGTTTGTTTACATGGTGTGGGTTCATTTAAAAATAGCATGCAATGGATGACTTGTCTTTGAAACAAATTTCCCTAGTATTAGTGTCTATCTTCAGGCTCAATATGGATGTTATCTTTGGATTTTGAGTTTCTGTTTCGCTTGAGGACAAGCAAGTGAGATTGGGGTGTTGATAACACCCAAATTCATGTGATATTGTTATATGTTTACTTTTGCTTTTTTTCTTGATATTGATAACACCCAAATTCATGTAATGTTGTTATACATGCTTAATTATAACGCTACCACCACAGTCAAGTCAACATGTTGGATGGTGGACATTCAAGTATATTTTACCCCTCCATTCTGGACCTAGAGTTTTCTTTAAGATGGGAAAATTTCTAAGTTTAGGGAGGAGGGTGGGCGTTATGTCTTCACTCCACCCACTCTATCATTATCTTAAGTTGTGCATATTGTAGGTTAGCTTCTGCATCATGTTTTATAAAAAACCATATTATAATTGGATGTAATTGGCCATTATCTAGTCATCCTAGATTCAATTCCATGTAATCTTGCTTTTCATTTGTACATATATCAATGTAACACATATAAATGAAGTTAACATTTTGGTAATGCTATATCATGAATTGTTAATGCTAGATCATGTTATGTCACCTACGACCTCAATTATCATTGTTCCCTATA
Organism: Alisma plantago-aquatica; assembly: GCA_963693085.1. Lineage (NCBI taxonomy): Eukaryota > Viridiplantae > Streptophyta > Magnoliopsida > Alismatales > Alismataceae > Alisma > Alisma plantago-aquatica. Next base: position 1,713,703,181 of record OY856409.1, on the reverse strand, counting down.
ATAATGGCAAGCTGTACGGACTAATGGGAAGCAAATGTTGCATGTCCATTATTGATTATTGTAGCATCTTGTGTAAACATCATTACTTGCATATAATACATCATAAAATTGATTGTTGTTAAGATTGTACATATGGGATGTAGAAGCTTAGCCTCTTCTGCATTTCTTCCAATATTACCACTTCACTCGCCAAAAATATACCAAAAAACACAAATTGTGCCTGATCCTATGTTTGGGGTGGCACTCTCTCCTTCACTCTACTCGCTTCTTGCATACCCCTCTATTTGTAATATGGGCGTACCACCAATATAGAAAAAAAAGGTTCCAATGTGCACATGAAAAAAAATGTAGGTAATGTAACTTCAAGAATAAAAGCAATCTCAAGTTAGAGGATAGATTCAAACTCTCTTCCTTCTTCCCTCCTTCACTCCAACTTCTACCCAATGGAATAAAAAACACCCCAAGCTACCCTTCCGTAGTTGAACCTAGTTATTGTGTAAAATCTCATTATAGTATACATTTCTATTTGAAGCTTCAAGAATAGAACATCTATTGCATTGCACGTCATCACACAAAAAAATGATATGAAGAAAATTTAGGATAGGGAATATGGAAGTTTTAATATGTGATTTCAAGATATTAGGTTTTTTGGTCTTGTTTGGTAGTAAGAACTTAAAATGATGTTAAGAGAGATAGGATACCACTAGTATTATTTGGCTTCCTTTTGTGATTTGTTGTTACTCGAGGACACAATACATTTAAGTTTAGGGTTATTTAATGAATGCACATTTTATTTCATGTTTGGGACCAAATTGGTTAGCTTTACATCATTTCATTTCCCCATTCTTGATCATATTTGTTCAAAGTTTCTATTATTCCAAGATGTTTAGAATTCTAATGGAAACATTTTCATTTATGTAGGAAACTAACTACTAAGATAAAAAATGTTGCCAAGATCTAATCCCTAGATCATCCACTAAGTTTAAAAGTAAATGAAGCCTTGGCATGCCTTTATACACCTTGTTTTTGTAAGTTATACGGGTGATGCACTCCATTAGTCAGTGGACAGGATAGCCAAATCAAAGAGGAAATCAAGAACAATGTTAGTCAACCAACCGACCTGGTGGGTCATTCAATTCAATGGAAAAAGAAGCCATTGCAAATTCCCTGAGCTACTATGACCACATCATGAATTTCTAATTGGTCAACATGTGAGATAAGTCATCTCACTCACATGTAGCAATTCAACTCCCACCAATTCCTAGTTGACCGACTGGGCTAATGGGTCGACAAACTTGAATTACTCTAGAAAATCTCATTAGTTTCCCATCTATTGACTGGCTTACCAGTCAGTCAACCAGAATGTCCAACATATGCAAGTGTCAAGTTGTGAACCATCCAACCCATGTGATGGGTCGGTCAATGTGAAGGTTCAGCTCTCACCCATTCAATTCCAATCGACCAAAGGACATTGGAGAATGACAAAAGAAATAGGGCACTATTTGGCCATTCCAATCAGTTGGAGTGGGCCCAAGAGTGACCATATAGATAGAAAAAAATTGACATAATCAACAGAGTTTGACTCTCACCAAAGAAGTCTCTCTTTTGGTGCATAGAGGCGAGAAAATGAGAATGACATCTTCCCTTTGGAAATTTCCACTTTGTGATGTTGGAACTTGGAGATTATTATCAAAGACCATAGGTTGTTCCCCTCACTTCACAATGACATGATTTCTTCTTCCGTTCTTTGTACTTCTATTGATTCCATGGACATGAAAAATCAGTTCTGTTGTTGGGGCAAGGGGAGTAGCCACGTTGCCAATATTTTGTTCTAATTGTTGTCAACTGATGTGGTTATTCTTGCACAATCAAATTTTCTATGGATGGAATTCGTAGATTTTACCAAAAAAATGTGAAATTCCTAGAGTTTAAGATTGATGGTTGATTTAATTGAACTAGGAAGAGTATTTAATACAAAAGTTGGATTTGGTTGATTATAGCTAATGTGCATGAACAAAAGAAAAAATTTAAAACTAATATTATCAGATGGATGGATACAATAGGGTGAGTATATTTCACCACGACTACATACAGTTATTCTCTCACTATATCACAAACATGCATGAACAATATCATGGAGGCTAGGAAAATCCCCTTTTGGCGTTAGGATTGAACCTAGACAGATATCACCTTAGGCTCGTTGTCACATTACCTAGTGATCATGTATTTGTTGCCCCAGAAAACACCTATCTGACTTCTTATCAGGAGTTAACAAAAACCAATTTATATTCTAGATCTTGGGTTCAAAGTTCTCTACATCCAAGATCATGAAAAACATGTAAACATATTGGCCTAACAAGGATATAAGAATACAAGGATTGGTTTAACCTGAAAAGGGTTCATACATGTATGGATGCCATAAAAGAACAAAAGAAAATAGTGGGGCTACTCTCCACGCCCTAGTGTAAGAAACTACTCACCAAATCATAGAGATATTAGAGCAAATAACAAGTAAAAGGAAGGAGATAGCTATCATTTTGATGGGTAGAAGAGATATAGCAAAAGAGTCCACCCAGGACTGTCGTCGGGTGACCCTTCTTCTTCATCGTCCTCCTTGCTTGGATCTGATCTATGGATGAGGACGAGCAGGTGAATGGATGGTGGGGAGGGAATGTTAACCTTCCCTCTTTTGTGGATAGGAGGTCAGGTCTGGGCAAAGTGATGGAAGCAGTAACCTAGAGGTTGGGAGTTGAGATGCTTGAACTAATGCCCTAGGGACCTATTTGTATTATAGTGGTTGTTGACCACTTATGCTTCCCATTGAAATCGAGCAATGTTTGTCAATCTATGGATTCTAACTCAAGCTTCCAATCATCAAGCTAGGAGGTTGATGGGTCATCAACCTTTAAGGTCGATGGCATGCTATCTGTCAGCTATAGACTATTGTGTTGAGATCGATGGGTCATCGATCTTGATCATCGATGAGGTCGAGTGTCAAGCTTTTGAATGTCAACCATGTTAGTCGATGGGCCATAGGCCTTAATCTCTAATGGGTCTGGATGTCGAGCATTATTTTGTCGATCATGGGGCTCGATGGTTTTTATGTTGATTAGCATTTCGATGGATGGGTTTATGTTGCCTTTGTACACACAAACTTATTTATCAATCTACCTTTTGAAAGTTCTAAAAATCCATTTTGGTCTGGGGCACTGCTCCGCACCCCACGAGAGGCGTCCTCCTCTCTATTCCTTCCTTTTGAAGGGCAGAAGGACCCCCTAGGTAGACTTGTTGTGGAGTTACATAATTCAAGACCTGCATGGCGAGTCATGAAAAGTATCAAATTCCTATAAATTAGCATAAAAATCTATGTAAATCGAAACAAAACTATTCCTGGTGAAACTTAGAGATTTCAATGTTAAACTAGACTAAGAAAGCAACTAAAACTAGGATGAATAAGCAGTCATCATCAACCTATTGATTATTATCTCTATATTGTTTTACATTTGTTTGTTGCATGTTTCTTAGACTAGTTACTCAATTACTATTTTGATATACTCCTAAGCATAGAGATAAAAAAAATTTGGATTAAACTATTGAATGTATGTGTAAAACTCAGATGTGATAACAAAATGGGTTCTCTATGATAAATGGTTCATGATTCTTGGGCAACAACACCTCAAGCCCATGCGGAAATCAATATTTGTGCGATTCATGCTCTAAAAGGATGTAAATTTCCATGATCCCAATGAGTTGTAATTTTTAGAATAATTACATAGGCAGCAATGGTGAAATCAAATTTCCCTGGTGCCTTTAATCCTAAATTCAATCATTTTTGTGATGCTCTTTATTTACTTGCAATTAGTTAATCCATAAATCAACCAATACTTCTAAATATTGACTTGACTTTGAGGGTTTAGTCATGATTTCATAATATAATTGTATTTTGGTTTTGAACAGTAAGCTAAATTGTGATATGATTTATCCACTTGCACGTGAATGATATTGCAGTTAGAAAAGGGATAAAACCTATGGTTAATCAACCTTAAGGAATTTCTTGTGTAGCAATCTCACATCATTATAAATCCTCGTGATAATCCTTATATTGTTGAAATAGTGATGGTAAATCTTGTTCATAATCCTTCTTTGTTATAAATGATGATGATGAGAAGTACTACTTATAGGAGAAGGGCCAATATTTTGTGTCCCTATATGCTTTTGGGAAATGAGATAGTGGAGGCAGGAATGTTCCACAGTTTTACTTTTTTTAAGGATGATGTGACCTCACTTGATGTTATGGGCCTTCTTGTGACCTAGATTGGTAATTTGGTCTATGTTTTTTCCTAATTTGATGAATTGCCATTTGGTATGGCCTACAAAGATTAGTTGTGTACCCAAATTTAGGTGGTTTGGTATGTGGGAAAAATTTATAATTTTTTTATAGTTGATGCAATTGATTAATATTGCAATTACATATGTATACGTTGTTTGTAACTTGTTTGACATAATCAAATTATGATAAATTGGCTTAATTAGTCAAGTGTAATCCTAATCATATAGTTCTCTGAGTGTCTAGACCAATTTCCACTGGTTGGTGGGGGGAATATAGAAATGAGTTAATCTTATAACAATGTATGCATTGTGAGAAAATCCTTAAAATATAAATTTTAATATACCAGATGTGTATTGGGTTGGTATACCATAACATCCAAAAGTTAATAGGATACAATTGTGAGTGATGGTCTGGTGATGATTATCATAGAGAAGTTGCATTTGTGTCTTGGCGTTTGAGTTCCATTCCATTTTTTTCAAGTGTTGTGACATATGTACCAAGGAAGAATTGTGACATATGTTGACCATCTATGGAGAGGATACACAGTAAATATAGACTCTATGCAATTGCCTTTTTGTAAGCCTTGCTCCAAAAAAGGAGTGAAGATATCTTAGGGAATCTAGATATCCTTAGATCTTATGTGAGGCTAGTATGGGCTTTGCATCCAATAGCCAGTACTTTCAGTGGTACACCTCAAACTACCTAGGGTGTAACAAAATGTGTAACTCATCCATGTTATATACATGTTTAGGTTTTTATTAACAAATCATATACAATGTGCTATTTTGTTCCTTAGTTTCCTACTATTACAATATATATGATTCATACTATGTTTCTATATTTGTTGTGTATATGCTTGGTATAACATTTTCTACTTATTTATATATCCTATAAAGATAATTAGTGCTTGAGGAAATATCCTTTATGGATATATTCACCTATTTATCAATCCACCTTTCAATAATTTGATCATAATATGCATGTAAGAAATAAGTATGTCAGCTTTTTCTATATCACATAGTCTAAACTTGTGATCTCAATGATGTGGTTATCCACATCTTTTACCTATGTTGCAGCAGTAGAAACAAGGTGCTCATACGTATGTAACAAGAAATACTACAGTCAAAAAGTTCATCCAACACCCCGCAGGTCTGGTCTCTGGCGATTCACGCGTCCCGACCGGGGTTCTCGCAGGACGGCGTCGGGCTTGGGGGAGGGGGTTTTGGCCGCCGATGAGTGCCTCCCTGCTCCCCCCAGGCCTTTCTCGTTCGGCCACTTACGTGATCCGATGAAAGGAGGCGGGCGGTGGAGGATCTCGGCGGACCCCATCGGACGGCGCCGCGTGCGCTGGATCTTCTGGTCGAGTTGCTTTGACGATGTTTGGGTGGTCGTCTCGGCCGACGGCTGCGACTGGACTCAGAGATAAACCTCAGTTCTCCAGTGTGTGGCATCCTTAGCTGCTCCTCCTACTGCCGGATTCCAGTGACATAGAGCTTCCCTTTCCCAGTCTTTTTCCTCTGTTTTAGTATTCGGGTGTTAGGCGTCGGGGTGCTTGATCGCCGGGGTCCTGTTGCTTTCCTCTGCTGTTAGGCGTCGTCCCCGTCCCGTGACGGTGGACAGACCTGTTGGCGGGCCGGCTTTGCTAGTGCCTTTTCTCCTACCTGCGATCTCGATCTAGGTGTGTGACGAAGGGTGGAATCTGGTCCTGGTGCAGGGGCATCCAGGTGGTCGAGGTTTTCTGTTTTGCTTTCCCTTTCCATTTGTAGGTCTCGGTGGGCGGTGGCCCTTGATCGGTCGACGATTAGGGTGCCCCTTAACGGTGAAAGAGGAAAGATCAAGCAGGGGCCAGGGATTTCAGGCGTGTGCTTCCCCTCCATTTGCCGGCCCTTGACATCAGGCTGCGGCTTGAGCATTGTGGGATTGAGCAGCGGTAGTCGGGAGAGGTGGTGGGGTTCCTTGTTCCCTCTACCCTCCACCCTCCACTCGCCTGGGCTGTCTTTTCCCCTGTGCAGTTTCTGTTGGGTGGTTTTGGCCCTTCTTGGCTGCTTCTAGGGGGTGCTCCCTACCTTCTTGAGCCTGTGTCTGTGTGAGTTTTCCTTTCCTCTTTGGGTTGGGTGGCCTCTCGTTTGGCTTTACCTTCGTGTCTATGTTGTTTTTAGTTGTTGTGTTGGTGGGTGTTTGTTGCTGGCTTTTGCTGTTGTGTTCGGTTGAGCTATCCACTCTGTTGATGGTCTTGGGCATGTTAGAGATGGTGATCTCCTTGGATGGTTCTTACTCCTATACTAATATCCTCATGGGTTCACACATGTTGACGGTTTCCCTTGATGATAGCTGCTTTGGACAGCCAGAACGAAGAGGGTTCGCACATGTAATTTACCTATCACATCCCAATGTGAGCCTGTGTGTTATGTTAGTCAAGCAAAGGAGTCTTAGTTGGTACCATGTTGTGAGGTTATTATCTTGTAGATGCAGTATGGCTTTCTTTTAATGAATGTAGCTCTTCCTTCAAAAAAAAGAAATACTACAGTCAAGTCTACAATATCCTTATAGCCTCTCTTTCCTAAGGGATGGGTGGGTATTTGAATAAGTATATGATAATTTTCTTTGCCCAATGTTTTCTTATGACTGCATATTGCAATTTGTTTTATATCTCTTATATTTTTTACTGTAAGGATACTATCATCTTCATAACTCTTTTTTGTGAAGTTAGTAAAGGGGTTTTAGTTTGTGTTCATATCATAACTTCTCTTGGAATGGATCTAATTTGAAGTGATATGCTTTCATACAACTCATGTGAGGTCATGTGATGATTGATTGTAGCAAAAATATTATTGTGGGTCCCCTCATTCAAAAATTGTCGACTCAAATTTTTTTAGATCTAAGTTTAGTTGTATATTAGAATTTGTCCTAATGGTCATGAGAGTTGATCCATGGGATGGGTCTTGAAAAGTTTTGTATTAGAAGATATGTTAGCTGAGTCTATAAGTACAATATAAATTAGGATTGAATTGATAAATAAGTAATGAACACGAAACAAGCACAAAGCATGCTACTTGAACTTAGTATTTGGGTTCCCTAGTCATGTATTCATTTATTGAGGGAAGAATTATTGCCAATTTCTTGGGCTATTTTCCTTCTAGATACTCTGACCAAATACTTAGTTGGAAGAAACATAAAAAGTACAATAAATATGAAATAATGATGAGAGAATAACATAGAAGTGTTGGTGTATATGCCTAGAATCCAAGCATTAGATGATTTATACAAGGATACTTTTACTTTTGATTTGATTAATAAAGGGAACTCCAATATATTGATGCACATTAGGTTACTATGATATTAATGTACGTAATAAATGTTCTCAAAATGATTAGTTCAAAGTCATGGGACTTGAAGTACATGACTTGAGCATGAGATCTTAATGGATGCTAAGAAAAATATTCTTAAATGTACCTAGTCAAGTATTAGTATGGATTAGAAAACAATAATACACGTGAGACTAGTATGTGTGATGCTTGATGACCATGTATCATGAGTCATATCCTCCGCTTCCAAGTCAAACAAGTATGTACTTTCTAGAGAACATGCGTACTAGACCAACCCACATTTATTAATGCATGGACCATTATATGATATAATCATAATTACCAAATAGGATAGTTCTGTTGTGTTTCTTTGAGCTGGAGTCATTACATGGTGATGTGATAATTGTGATATTGTCATACTTTGGCACTACCCAATGTGATTTTATAGAAGTTTGCCATAAAAGATGTGATTAGGTGTGAGGATAATCATACTATAAATTGTAAGTGATGTATGATGTGCATATTTTATATCATCTTTTAAACTGCTTTTGGTTGCATTTTGAAATCAATTTCACCCAATAATCAATCTTAATCATGCTAGATTTTCCACTTTATTGTTATCTATACTTGTTCAATGGTTTGGATTGTGGGTACAACATTTTTCATTACAATGGGGAGAGAAAAAATATTACATCATCCATCAACACATTTCCCAATCATCTAAACATTCATATAAGCAATGTTTTTATGCTATTAGTGACACACCATGTCCAAACATTAACACAATGTGTCCAAATTATCAACACACTGTGTCTCAATATCAATATTCCATGTTTTGTCATTCCATAATTATGTAGAACTCCCTGACTTGGAGAAACACTCTGGTGTTGTCCAACCAACATTTCGTGACATCATTGAACAAAACAGTTCGAATTCAGTTATCGCAAGTAACACGCTGCACCACTTACGGATTTCATTGAACACAAATGTAATTGTCTGACACTTATATATATGACCCCAAGACGTCTTGAAACAATTATCGTCGAATATTTTAGACCATTTGGAGTGGAACTCAAGCTAGGGAAATCGAGGATGAGTTGGTGGTGCTCTAAGGGAGAAAACTTAGTATCCTAATTTTCTCTGACATCTGCAACTGGGATCTCCTTCATTCTCTCCTCTTCATTTTGGAGTGAAATTTTTTGATGAATTCTAGAAGCAAGGATAGAGTTTTGACTCCTTAACTGGAGTTCCAACTCTTTCCTACTTCTTCCATGGACATCCGATCCTACTTTCTTCTTGTATCATGTCACACACTATATTCTACTACTTGTGTCTACTTTCTACAACCATGGATGAGTACATTTGCTTTCCTTGGGCATGAGGGAGTAACTGACATGTCATGCTTTGTAGAACAATGGTTTTTATTGGTTAATATTGGTTTAACTATGGATACATCAGTGCTTATTTACATAGATTCTTGATTGGCTATCTTATATGTATGTCTTATGCTTCTTGTACATACTGGGAAGGTGTACATTGAAGTAAGGAGATGTGTTATGTAGCTTTATTTCCTTGACCACCAGAGTGGCTTGGAAGTGAAGGGAACTCTGAGGTTTTTGGTGGTTCATTTATAGAGTATATGCATGGTGGTTCTATATAAGAATAGAATCATTCTTTACTATCAGGATGGGTGTAGAACTTGAACCTCCCTTTTTTATTTTACTATTTGTGAATATTTCGTTATTTCATGGCATGATATGATAGTAAAACCCTATGCTCAAGAATTCCTAACCAATTTGATCCTTAATACAAGTAATTTCTATCTTAGTGTGTTTTCTCCTAAATTGTTTAGTTAACATTAATAATCCTCTCTTATTAAAAATATATGTATTCTTGAAGTTCATCACTCTTTTATTTACCAAACACTTGTTCCTTGGAAGAGCTCGATAATACTATGCACATCAGTATACTTTTCTGGTAGTTTTCAAGTTTATAAATTTAAGACTTGTGCATGCAGTTTACAAGTTTTAGGCATCGTTGTCGGGGATCATTGGTATTTTCTTAAAGTAAGAAATGTTGAATTTAAACAATACTAGATCACACCATAATCACATCATACCCGCCATCATTTTTATAATTATAACAATCATTATAATATTTTGCATCCTCCATATTTTTTTGTATTTTTACTCACCCTATTTAGTTGCAGCATTGTATGAAAAAATCCAAAAGGGGTCTTCACTCTTCCGCATTTCAAGACCCCAAAATTGAGCACATTGTTATAATCCATCAAAAAGCAAGGAGGATTTGATCTCAATCAGATTTGGAGGAATCACAACATTCATCACCTTCATCACCACCATCTTCACTCGAACATCCAGCCCCGCAAGAAGAACCAATCACGGAAGATGATGGTTCCCTTAAAGACTTCGTTGTTCCAAATGCTAAAGATATCAATGGGGCTATCAATACCCACATATCTAGACAAATGATTTTCCTATCAGCCCCACCCTTATACAGATGATATAGTCTAACCCATTTGGAAGGACACCAATGGAGGATCCTAGTCTCCACATTACTAAATTTTTGCAGTATCTCAACTCCTTTAAGATAAATGACATTCCTAGTGATTGGATTTCCCTTCTTCTTTTCCCATTCTCTTTGAGATATAGAGCCAAGAAGATGATGTATTCTTTGCCAAGAAATTCCATCAACAACTGGGAGGAATTCCTCAAAGTTTTCTTAGATAAATATTTTCCACCAAGCAAGACTACACAATTGAGGAGCCAACTCGACAATTTTTCTCAAAGTCATGGAGAGACCTTGCATGACATATGGGAAAGGTTCAAAGACCTTCAATATATTTTTCTAAATGAAGGTTTAAGCAATTGGCTTATATTGCAAACTTTCTATAATGGCTTATTCTAAAATACAAGGATGTCTATTGATGTTGTTGCAGATGGTCCTTCAATGAACAAATCATATACAGAGGCTTATGTCATTATTAAAGAGATGATAATAAATCATTTCCTATGGAGCTCCTAGCTAACTACCTCAACCACAATTTTTGGGGTGCAAGTCAGCATGCAAGCAGTTTATGCAGTGGACTTAATTGTAGCAGAGCTAGACGTCTTGTCTTAGAAGCTTAAGAATTTGAGCATCTAACCCATTCAACCAGTTAACTCGATTTGTGAAGCAAGTGAAGTTCCTAGGAATTATTCTCAAGAGAAGCATGTTCATTAAAAACAACTACAGTCAAACTCCAACTTGGAATCACTCCTATATAATTTTGTTTCATCTCAAATGAAGCAAAAAGATGGGTTGCGCAACAAAGATAGCTCATGAATGATGGAATATTCACTCTCTCATCTAAGGTGTATGGCATTGCTATTCACACAAGAATGTTGGAGAACAAAATTTCTCAACTAGCCCTTTTGAATCAAAAAACATCTTATGGTTCGTTGCCTGATTGGCCAGAAATGAATCCAAGGGAGATATTCAAGTCGGTTACTTTGAGGAGTGGAGTTGCTATAGGAGAATCTTGTTCACCACCAAATACAATATCATATGAAGTTTTTTACTCAGATGTAGGAAATAAAACTAAAGCTTAAAGGAAGAAACATGCACATGCCCCACTAAATGATTTTTCATAAAAGCCAAATACTATTTCAACATAGAGTTCGCACATTTATTGACCATGAGAAAATTATTTCCAAATAGAATAATGACTATTTTGAAGAAAAGAATGCAGAGACCAATAATGTTGTTTAAAAAACTATTTTTGATGCAAATCACAAGCATAGGCATCCGGCCCGAATCAAAGAGTTATTGATAAAGAGACATATATCATTAGCATAACAGTTTCTTGCCACAAATCAGAGTACATATCATCCACTATGGCATCTCCACCATGACAGGGTATCGGGTTGCAATCCTCTTTAAGTTTGATTTCTACAGTGAGGACACTACAAATTTGAAGCTTAGAGGGAGAGAAATCAAGTTGTATTAGTAATTTTCTATTTATTTTTTTCATTTTTGTTTCTTTTTCCTAGTTAAGTGAAAATCTAAGCATGACTCAGAAGAATTGAGTTTGTTTGGGTAATATTTGACTCTCTTTTAAGCTGAACCATTGTACTTATTGAGAATAATTGAAAAAACCTAGCATGCGTCCAATAATTAATGAAAACAATTGGGCAATCTCTCATGTTGCCATGATATTTTTGATCTAATATGTTTTTCATTTTTCTCAATCTTATATCAATGTATGTAATCATTCAAATACTTAGGATTGATCAAATTTATATCATTGTGTAGCATTTTTTATGATTTTTATAAATCATTAGAGTGTTTTCCACCACCCTTATGATGAAAACTAATACAAATTAAATACTTCCAGGCGCCTATTTTCACGACCTTTCTTCTCTTTGAAGATTTGACTAAGGTTCCAAAGCGGGACCCAAATTAATTCTAAAAGATATATTTGATTTCTCAAAGTAAAATGAAAACCTACATCCCTAACAAATATGGCTAGGTCGCCCATTAAACTTTGAACCCAAAGTAAGGTCTGGAATTACGTCATAAAGAGGATCAATAAATCCCAAATGGCATTTCACGTGCGCATAAGCCACATTAGCAGTCGAGTGTCATATGCATAACTACTTACTCTTAAGATCTAAATGCTTATGAAGGACTCATTGCAAATTTGTTGGTCTAGACAGAATTTCTATTTTATCCATCATTATAATCATAAGGGTTTCTTTGCAAACTCACCACAATTTTGGTTTGTCATCATTACTATCTTATTGATTTTTTCAAAGAAATTTGATCACTTTTTTTTAAGTAATCTATCAATTTTGAGTGATTTAAATGAATTCATACCTAGTTGCAATATCTTGACAATGATTGGCATGCTATGATTAAATTCTTCCATCTCACTAAGTGGATGTGTGTGCCATGCTATTTCTTTATCTATGTATCTATCTTTCTTTTTCCTTGAGGACAAGCAACATTTCATCTTAGGAGAATTTGATGTGCATATTTTATATCAACTTTTAGGATTACTTTTGGTTTCATGTTATAATCAATTTCACCCAATAATCACTCTTAATCATACTTGATTTTCCACTTTATTGTTATCTTTACTTACTCTATGGTTTGGATCATATGTAAAACATTTTGACATCAAAATTGGGAGAAAAAACCATCATATCATCCATCAAAACATTCCTCAATCATTAAACATTCATAAAATCAGTGTTGTTGAAACTATCAATGACATGCCATGTTTAGATATCAACAAGACATGTCCAAATTGTCAACACACCATGCCCAGATATCAGCATGTTGACTCACTGACTTGCAACAACATGTCGTGTTGGCCAACCAACACAATGTCACATCATTGATCAAGGCGGTTTGACTTCATTATCGTCCCTAACACATCGTGTTGTCCTTCCAACACGTTGTGTCACCTAAAGTTTCACTTAAACACAAATGTAACTGACCCAAACTTATAGATACTACCCCAAGTCTTCTTGTAACAGTTATCACTGAATATTTCAAACCATATACAGTAGGACTCAAGTGAGGGAAAATTAGGTGGAGTTAGAGGTGTTCCAAGGGGAAAAAACTTGGTTTCCAAAGAGGGAAACTTCTTCTTCCTTCTTCTTGAACATTTGTAGGAGGGATATCCTTCATTCCCTCCTCTTTATTCTAGAGCAAAGTATTCTAGAGAGTTTGAGCAGGAAAGATGGAGTTTAGAATCCTTCATTGGAGTTACAACTCTTTCCTACTTCTTCCACGGACGTCTGACTGTCTACAACCATGGACAAGTAGTTGTCCTTTTCTTGGGAATATGGGAGTAACTCCCATGTCATTCTTTCTAGAATGAAAAATTTTCTTGCTTATTGTTGGTTTAACCACTATTCTATGGATACATCTGTATTTATTTCTCATATAAGCTTGAATGCCCATCTTGTATGTATGTCTTATGCTTCTGGTGCATACTAAGAAGGTGTACATTGGAGAAAGGAGATGTTTTCTATAGCTTTGTTTCCTTGACCATGAGAGTGGCTGAAAGTGAAGGGAACTCTGAGGTTTTTTGGTGGTTCTATTATAGAGTATATGCACAGTGGTGCTACATAAAGATAGAATCATTCTACACTACTAGAAGGGATTTATTACTCAAACATCCCCTGTGATTTTACTACTTGTGAATTGGTTGTTGTTTCATGGAATGATATGATAGTGAAACCATATCCTCATGAATACCTAATCCAATTGGATCCTAAATATAAGTTATTTCTATTTTATTTTGTTTTCTTATATATTGTTTATTTAACATGAAAAACCCTCTCTTAGTAAAAAGATCTATATTGTTGAAGTTTGTCAATTTTTCATTTAACAAACCCTTGCTCCTTGGATGACCTCAATAATACTACATGGATCCATATAATTGTGGGGTACCATTTGAATTTATAAATTTAGGACGTGCACACACAACTAACAATGTAGTAGGAATTTTTCACTCCCATATTATGTGAGTGATGTCCTAGGCCTTTTTATAAGTAATACCAGAGAAATGCATGGCCGTCTTCGTGTGAGTCAGTACCTAAGACTAAGCTTGTACGTATCTTGATAGTCTACATGAAGAACAAGGAACCTAGATTGAACATGATGACAATGGCATGTCCATACATCTAGTTCAATCTATGTGAATAACAAAATGATTATACAATAGGGTTACTTTAGTTGTGTCTAACTAATCTTACTACTTGCATAGAAAAGATGTCTATCTAGGCATTCCTCTTTGTTTATGGAACTCAATTTTTTTGGTGAATCTATTGACAATGTATTATGGTGCCAACAGGGTCACACACATAGAAATAGCTTGAGGAAAGGTTGATTTGGACTCAGTTGTAATTGTTCCAAATATAGGAACTCGAAAGCAAGTTTGAGGACCTAGAATTAAAATTGGTTCCAAATTTTGGAAATTGTTTTCTAAAACATAGGGCCCACTCCTCATAGAAAGAGGTGGGTTTGTGTCACACCAACAATCATTGAATAATGTGATCAGTGAAACCTAGTGCATGGCAGATTCCATTTCACCCTGAGGGAGTCCACAACCTAGTCATATTAGGAAACCCTACACTCTCCAGTCATCTATATATGATAGAGGTAGGTTTGCATTGCACCAGGACTCATTGAACAATGTAATGGTGACTCCTAGTGAATGGTGGATTCCCTTTTTCCCTGAGGGAGTCCACAACATAGTCATATTAGGGTTTGGGATAAAATACCCTCTCCATTTGTCTGCATGTATCATATATAGATGACTCTTCAAACAAAACATCTTATTTTTTCATTATGGCATTCAAGTTTGAGAAATCCTAACAACAACTGAAAGAGAGAGAGAAAAAGAGAGGAAGGAGACTAGTGACTTCAGACCTTTATCATCAAGTAGCTTGTCTGGGTACTAAGTAGAAGGTTTTACATAATGAATTTTTTTGGACAAGAGACTTCACCGGTGGCACGTGTTTCTAGAATAACGTCTCCATTGATGAATGTCATCTTCATAGATGGTGCCATCCATAGAACATCACATTCTAGGGCAAGCGTTCAATCACAAAATAGTGTGTCCTATTAGTGGCAACATAGGATTATAATTGGGTGTCAATAGAGCCAACTTTTTGACCTTGGTATATGTGAAACTTGCTTAAGAAAGTAATCCTTTTGCAAATGAACGTCATCCACTAGTTTTGATATTCTTACATTAAAAATCATTTTTCTACATGCATCATGTAGCAACTTTCAGTGAGTTAGAGATACCAACATTGAGTTCTGATTTCTGATCTAGTGAGATTAAAAATCATAATAGATTGGAAGGCATGGATCTACATTGACCAGTTCAAGTTGAATCATTGAAACCTATTCCACGATTAGGTATAATCTTGTAAATGGTAACATGTTTTTGTTACATTAAATTGATCACGCTTGAGGAATTCTCAAGAAATCTAATTTTGTTTTTGTTTTTCTTTCAACTCCCAATAATTGAACAGTGGTATCACCATCGAATGCTCTTTCCATATCTTTCGTTGTGAATCAAGTTTTGTCATTGGAAAAAAACAATGTGACTATTTCTTATGATGAAATTGATTAATGTGCAAGTTTGCTTAATGGGATTGTCCTGATAATATAGCCATGGTCATATTATGATTATATATATATATTTGTTTGTGTGTGTCTATATATACATATATATATATATAGAGAGAGAGAGAGAGTCAGGCTAGAATACACTTGAGTGTACAGATCGCACGAATACACTCAAGTGTGTTTGTATATCAAGACTATTTTTTACAAAATGTAAACCATTGATCTTCACCGTCATACTATAACCAGGCTACATACAAATTTTATGCCCATTTGGATGAGTGTAAGTCACTCATCCAAGGGAAACAAAATCAATGTGCGAAACTAATTTGAAATGTATAATTTTTGCGGTCTTTATAACATGACCTATAAATGTCCAAATGTGCTCAAATTTTGCGTATGAGCTATTTACTATATGTTTAAGAAGATCAAAGTATTAGATTTTTGAAAAAAATATTGCATCATGAAAAACTACTCGAGTGTATTCTGCTCCGAATACACTCGAGTGTATTCTAGCCTGACTATATATATATATATATATATATATATATATATATATATATATATATATATATATATATATATATATATATATATATTACACGCAAATGCAAAGTGACACCTCAAAACAACTTTTTTGGTGTGTAATGCATGGTTATGGACAAGCTATGATTGCTTTTATTACTTGTGTTTGATTGTTTGTAATTCTTTATATATTTCTTGCATGTTGTACATTCTCTACTGATTCCATTTGTATGAATTTACACCTTGTTCCTCTCAAATGTAGATTGAGGTTTCTCTTACATGAAATGTAATAGTTTAGAATAGCCAAGGATACATGCTATTCAAGATGGTGGACATGGAAAAGGATGAATGCTAAACAATTACCTACAATGATGGATCATTCATGGTGGCTACTCGTGATTGAAGAATGCAAGAATTAGGGTTTGTCATCTTTTTTTTATGTATGCAATGTAGGAAAACCTAGGTGAACTGAAGCTTATATAGTCTTGTAAAGATTGTGCTAGGAGACCATAATCATCTTACTTTATCTATATTGATTATGGTGGTTGTTTACATATATATATATACACACACACACACACACACACACATATATATATATATATATATATATATATATGTATATATATATACATATATGTACACATACATATATATACATATATATAAATGTATATATGTATGTATGTATGTATATATATATATATATGTGTGTGTGTGTGTGTGTGTGTATTATATATATATTTGTGTGTGTGTGTGTGTGTGTCTTTTTGTATGTACATGTATATGTATATATGTATATATATATGTGTGTGTGAGTGTGTGCGTGTGTATGTATATATGTATTTGTGTGTGTATATATATTTATAATATATACATATGTGGTGTTTGTATATATATGTGTGTATATATATATATAAAACAAATCCTTCATTAAATATTAAGCTTAGGATTATCTCCAACATAAAATACACAACAAGGCCTCAATCAATTCATGTATGCTCGCCAAAATGAGCTGCATTGTGTTCGGTTTCATGGAGGCGACAAGCGCAACAGAAGTAATAAAACTTTCTTCACATACCCTACAAGCAAATCTTGTCTACAACAACAACATGCCTGAAAAGAGGGTGTAGGGATATACCTCGTTTCGGAGCAAGTCTGAAGATGTCCCTTCGCCCGGTGATGTGTGTCACTCCTAGCGTGCATAGATGGTCGTCGTCCATCCTCTGAATGAAGACAACTCAACATCTGCGTATCTACTTCATCCACATGGATGGATTAAAACCCCATGTTGTGCTTCCTAAGCCAACAGGAAGGAGAATCCTTCCACTTGGCGAGTTGCTAGTGTTGGTTTCTCTCCTCTCTCACATGGGGATGATGAAGGATAGGATTTACGTACAAGAGTGTGTCTCAACTCCTCTATATTCATGTGTCCAAGAGTGTATCAAAATATAGTTTTCATTACCCTATAAATAGTAAAAGAAAGGAAACAGTGTTTCCTAAAACCCTTGGAAAACAAAAGGTTGTGGTTGTGTTTCAAATGAGCCACTCATGGGCCATTAAAATAATATTTTGGAATCCATTTATTAACCAAATAATCATATTAATTGAATAACTAATTTTGTCTTCCTACTTTAGTCAATCGCTTGGGATTAATCATACGTCTTAATAGCTTAAATCTAATTAATTGGATTAAATACTTTAACCAATTAACTCAGGTTATATTCCAATTATAGTAGATTACCTAAACATTTTAGAAATCAACTCAATTTGGAACATTTCCAATCACGTCCACAATTATACTCTTACTCTAGTCACATCTTATGCACGTGACCCGCTAGGCTCCAAGTTACAGTGGGAGTGATGTTTATAATCATATTATGATTTCAAAAGCAATGATTGATATCTAGCAATACTTCATTACTACACAAGTAATTGGAAAAGTTGGAGAACAACTTGACCTACAATCTATATCTAGTGTTTTAGTGATTGTAAAATTCCTTTGTCTCTGATATCTAGATTGAACTTGAGGCATGGAATCTCAATCTTGTTCAACATTAAATCCATACTTCTTGAACTAGAGTAGATTGTCTGAGATATATGTAATCTCAATAGCACATATTGACTCACACCAACATGTCCATGCATTTCTCAGCCTCACCTATCAAGTGACCAAGATATCAAACTCCTATAGGAGGGACAAATCCCATCTACACCACTCACAATCATCCCCATGTGTCATAGTGCACCGGAGCAACCCCTTTATGACTATCCTTATTTTGGATCATAGTAAATGATGTCAAAGCACATTGAATGACGTGTGATGAATGTAATGATTTCATGTCTAAGAACCAAAATCACCACCATAACTATGAGAGATGACTCTAACTACCAATCATGGTTTCCATGTGTCACTCTCAAGGTGGGTCTGTCTGATACACTATTCTCTAACAAGTATCTATACATTTTTTTTGATATCACATATCATGAGTAATGAGATTTTGTAATCAACTAACACACATTCTAGTCTTATGTGTTACTGTTGTCTATTTATCCTTCCACAATAACATCTGAGTAGGGACATAACAACAATGCATATTCTCTTGACATCTGTATGATCTCATCATTCAGGTCCTCAACCCAAAGACATGCATCATTGAGTAATATCATTGTTTAGACATTTATTATTTTACATCATTATCTCATAACTAAATTATAGAATATATTCAAATATTCTCTTTTATTATTAATCAAATCATCTATAAGATATTCCATTACAATCATCATATGATTGGCTCTCTAGGCATACATACCAACACATTGTCCATCTTAGTGAGTTGTGAGGTAAACATGTGGTGTTATATATATATATATATATATATATATATATATATATATATATATATATATATATATATATATATATATATGTATATATATATATGTATATATATGGTGATTAGGTATATATATGTATTATAACAAATACTTAAAAAAATAAGATTGATATGCCCTCCAACATGAACTACACAACATGGCCTCAATCAATTTATATGAGCTCACCATAGAAAGGTGCATTGTCCATCTTGATGAGGTGCGAGGTAAATGTGTGGTATGTCCAAGCAGGGCACATGGTTTATAGGTATTAGTGATTGGGTTTGGCATGATTAGGAATTTAACAATGGTTGTTTCCCACACATAAAATAGTTTATTAGGATGTGATTGGCAAACATCCAACCTAAATAATTGAGTTGTGATGCGTTATCCAAAGTTGACTCATGATGTGATGATAAATGGACCTTGTCCCACTAGAAAGTTATTCATTCTAACTTGATGGAATAATAGTGACGGAAATTCTTTCAAAGGAAATAGTGTGAGTAAATGTTTAAAGGCCTAACTAAATAAGATATTTTGATATCAAAGTTGTTAACTCTTGTAATATTGTATAATATAACATGAACCACTTGTTGTTATGATCAATCTTTGAGAATACATGCTTCATGATGCAATTTTTTTGTGCTAGTACATGAACTTGCTAAATGTCCTCAATCATATGTGTCAAAGCATGATTCTATCATGAGCTTACTCCCATTAGATTCTAATTTACTCAAACAATGGATAACCTAGAGAGTATGGAACTTCCCTTGTCCAAATGTTGGCCATCGACCTGAAGATGAAAATGATGCGTGTAGTGGACAACCAAGAATTATGAATGATATGGTTAATAATTTCCAATATGTCTGGTTACGTTATAACCAACTGAGATAACCCGTGTAACTTATACCCATATTCTTTTTTGAAGGTCGAAATGAGAAACGGGAGGATACTTGGTAAGGATAATATAAATATGGGATGTAACTCAAATTCATGTCAAATCCTTTTATAAAGAACATAAAGGGAATTTTGGGTACATAAGGAAACTTCATCAATGTTGGACATTGAATGTTGCCCATCTTACCAAGTGGAATTGAGAGGTACCAAGAGATAGAGATCTCCACCTTACATAGTTATTTTATTGATATAAATTTAGCTACTTATCAGGCATGGTTATTGGATACAACATAAGAATCTTGCATGAATGTCAGATAACTAGAGAAGTAGATCCTTAGTGATGGAATATGTATGACCAAAACTAGTAAGTATGGCAAGATTTTTTTTTGCTACTATAGGGGCAAACATTTTATCTCTACAAATTGGGATTGCAATAAAATTTGAGAAATGCTATTAGTCCTATTCCATTGAGTCCTTGTTTGGATTGGAAAGAGTTTATTCATTGTAAAGAATTATTGTTGTTAAATTTACTTAAATGACTTTTAGTAATCATTCTTGATGTCTTATGATAGTGGATCCTAACAAACATGTATATAATGTAAATGCCAACTGGATTAAACTACATGACATAAACATGACTTACCTTAAGCATTGTATCTTTGGCTTTAAAACCGTGATACACATTTTTAAACTGTGTATGGATGGTTAATCAGACTCAATTTTGAATCTCTCAAGACATGTGAATTATATTTATTAGGAAAGATGGAAAATGTGTTGAATCAACATGAGGACATCGAAACTTGTAGAGCTTGTATAGATTGATGTGTGTGTTCCATTAGTTCAACAACTAAAGTATAGTTCAAATTTATCATCCCATTAACTAATGAATTCAATATATAGGGATTTGTGTGAGATTCAAACTAGAGACCTATAAAATGTTGAAGGAATTAAAGAATAAAGATTAGAATCAAGTTGGAAAGCATATTATGATTCTTAGATTAGATCAATGTGGTAAATATTTATGCCAAGATATCGAGGAACTTCTCAAGAAGCGTGATAATATACAAAAATTGACTCCATATAGAATTTCATTTTGAATGATGTTTTAGAGAGAAGGAGTCACACATTGTAGGACATAGTGTGGTCCATGATGAGCCTAGATGATCCCCTAATTTATTTTGGAGGCATGCTCTAGAAACTATCATGTTTACACTTAACCACATTTCTTCTAAATCAGTTCTCTATAGACAATATGAGATACAGACTAGGAAGCATCCCAATATGTCTTCCATAAAGGTTCAAGGTTGTGAATCTTACATGAAGCATTCATTTTTTGAGAAACTAGGAACCAAATCTAACAAATGTTATTTTTTGGGTATCCTAATTAAACCAAAGGATGCTATTTCTATATCCAACTCAGACCAAAGTGCTTTTTGCTAGGATTGGTACCTTTCTCGAGGAGGAGTTAATATCTAGAAATACCAATGTGGAAAAGATAGAACTGAAAGAAATTTTAGATACAAAAAATGACAATAAAACCAAAGAGGAACCTGAGGAGGCCCCACAAGTTTTTGTGGCATAGCCACCCCACAAAAAAACATAAGAACTTCATAGATCCAATAGGATCTTCCATCATCCTAAGAGATTTAGATTTCTCATTACTCATGATGGTGGTGTGTTGGTCATGGGTAAATGATGAGCTAACTAATTATAAGGAAGCTATGAAGGGATGATAATATAGTAAATGGAATGAGGCCATGAGATCTAAGATGGACTCCATGTATACCAACAAGGCATGGACCTTGGTGGAACCATGCAAAGGGGTAAAAACCATTTATGTATAAGTTAGTCTTCAAGGATAAGATGGACATGGATGTAAATGCCCAAATCTATAAAGAGTGACTAGTGGAAAAAGGCTTCAAAAAAGTTCAAGGTGTTGACTATGATGACACTTTCTCACTATAAACCATGAAAAAGACCATTAGGATCATGCTATCCATTGAAACATACCATTACTATGATATCTAGCAAATGGATGTCAAAAGGATCTCTGAAGGATGTTTGCATGACATGACCAACTAGTTTTGAGTCTCCAAAGTGTGTTAGTGAGTTCTTTAAGCTGTAAATGTAAATATATTGATTGAAGCAAGCATCCAAAAGTTGGAATCTTCATTTTGATGAATAAGCCAAAAAAATTATATGAGCCTTGTGTTTATAAGAAATTTAGTTGGAACATTCTAGTATTCCTCATATTGTATATGGATGATATACTACTCATTCCAAATATGTGAAAGGTAAAGACATGATTGGGAAATAATTTCTAAATAAAAGACTATGGTTAAGCCATCTCTATTCTAAGTGACCAAGATATATAGAGATAGATCTAGAAGGCTTCTTGGGTTGAGTCAAAGTACATATATTGACAAGGTGCCAAAATGATTCAGCATGCATGAGCCTAAGAAAGGGAATTTACCCAATATTGTTGGCTAAGTATTAATTAAATTGTCCCAAATCCTAGGAAGACATAGATCACATGATTAAGATTGCATATGCCCTCATATATCACAAATTCAATGTTATCTACACATCTCGGTGTCTCATGTTCCTTGATCATGACAACCATGTTAAGAAAATTCGAGTGAAGGTCACTAAGTTGCTATATATAACACCCCACAGTACTTGAGAAGAACTTAGGATGAAGAGGCGAGGAAGAATTAGTTGTGAATAGTTAAAAAAATTCAACATTCTAAACATAAAAGGATTATTATTGATCTCAATATTGTTCTATATTTGTCTCCAACAATGGTATTGTCAATTGGAAGAGTTACAAGCTAGATACAATGACCAATTTTACAATGAAAGTTGAGTATGATGTTGCATTAGATGCTAAAAAGGAAGTTGTATGGATATAGAAGTTCATATAGTGAACATAAAGTTGTTCATATCATTATAGACATAGTAGATCTTACTATGATGACAGTGGGCTACTATGCAAGCTAAGTAACTGAGATGGCATACATTTTCCAAAATTCCTTGATGTTTTCATCTCAAATAAGAGATCATCTAAGAATGATATGATATGACCTATAGGATACCATAGGTTAAGTTGTTGATCCCTTGAGTAAGTCACTATCACAATAGAAGCATTATGGTCATGTTATCCACTTGGTATAAGATATTGAGTGTTGGGAGTTAGTGTAAGTGAGAAACTATTGATTTATCTGCACTAAAAGTCAATTAATGGACGATGTTTTTAGGGATATTGTGTACTCTTTACTTGATTAATAATGGGAATCCCAATCTATTGATGCACTCTATATTACTATGATATTATAGTACATAATAAATATCCTTTGAATGATTGATTCAAAGTCATTGAGGTTCAACTATGTGGCTTGAACATGTAATCCTACAAGATTCTAAGAACAATATTCTTAAACATCCCTAGTCAAGTATTATCATGGACTACACAACAATAGTGCACATGACACTAGTATTTGTTATGGATGATGACCATTTCCCATGGGTCATAGGTATTAGAGACAAGACATACAAATATGCACTTATTATTGAACAAGTGTATTGGACCAAACTTCTTTGAGAAAGATTCATGGAATGTTATATGATAGTCATAAATACACCAATCACTGTCATGGTCCTTATGTTTGAAGTGCTATAATGATGATGCTATAAAGGAAATGATTGAGGGTGATTAGAATCATGCTATGCATTGTGAGTGTTGTACAACAGATTTGTCCCTCCCATATAACGAGAGTGATATCCTATGCCTCTTGATAAGTGAAACTAGATAAATGCATGGCTAATCGCATGTTAGTCAATGTGTGATACTGAGCTCATACATATCTTTCAAGTCTACTTGGAGATCATGGAATATGGATTGAATGTGACAACAATGTTGTGACCATGCCTCAATTTCAATATGGATATATGTGACAAAGGGATTATATGACATGGTAACACTAGACGTTCATGATTTAGTCTTCCACCACTACAGAACAGGCCTTTAGCGTCTGTTAATTAAGGGCTTTAGTGTTGGTTTCCAAGCGACACCCAAATGGGCGCCACTAAAGGTAGAATCCTTCGGCGTCGGTTCCCAACTGACGCCAAAAAACTTCCCGCCACCGAAAATGCGCCAGCAAAGGGACTATAGGTGTCAGTTATTTAAGACAACCGACACTATAGAATGGTTACAGACGTCGATTATTAAAAGAGCTGACACCAAAACGCTTCCCGCCACCGAAAACATACCAACAAAGGGACTATAGACGTCATTTTTTTCTAATAACTGACGTCATATCCCCTGCCACTACGAACATGATTCCTAGCACGACTGTGGTTCCTAGCACGGCCGTGGTTCTTGGCAACATAGACGTCAGTTTTTTGTCAAAAATCACCACCGTATGTCTTTGGTGATGGTTTTGTTCAAATAACCGATGCCCGACGTCATATTCCCTGCCACCACGGCCGTGCTACCCAACACGGCCGTATTTCCTGGCTACATAGACGTCAGTTTTTTGTCAAAAGTTGCCACCATATGTCTTTGGTGTCAGTTTTGTTCAAATAACCGACGCCTATGTTATGATTTTTTTTTCTTATCAGTTTGTAGGCCTGTTGTATGGCTAGTCAGCATGATGAGAACCTGTAGTTCAGTTTTAAACTGTAGGTTTATGACATCTATTGATATCAGCCAACAACCGGCCACAAACCTGCAAAATTAACAAGATGGATAATATTATATATATGTGATTCACACACATGTATAAGCACATTTAATTCATATTATTTTTTCATCACACACATGTAGAAACTAGTAGCAACCTACAGTTCCATTCATTTCATCTCTTTTCACATTCAGACACATGTAGACACATTCATGTATTGATCATCTTCACACACATATGACAATTCATAAAAATTCATTCACATTCACACAAAAATAATTATGAGAACAAAGTTATTATTTATTCATCATTGTCATCATTGTCAATAAAATTATATTTAAAAATTCCCACTCTTTGTAGGGCTTCTACCCATTATTCTCTTACATCACCTAATTCATCTCTCGTATAGGGAGCATGTACATCAAAACGTTTTCCACCTGTGCTGAAGTCATCAGTTTTAAAGACCTACAAAGAGAATGACGTATATATATAATTAATAATATATAATAAGATTGATATATTTCATATTATCTAATGAGACTATGTATAATACCTACTGTATCGTATCGATTTTCATTACGGCATGTTTGATGATTAGGTCCATAAATCACATCACATAGTAGGCACATGCCCAGCCGTTGTCTTGTGTAGCACACTATAAATTGAAACATACAAAATATTCAAAAATATAAATAAGCACAGTTCACATAAATAATATACACATTGGAGTCAGGAAATTACTTTCACATTCTCCCAAATTAGTGACAGATCCTTTTTCCTGGGGACCTTTCCTCCAGCTTTTTTGTACTCCTGTAAAGCCCTACATATGTTAATGTAACACATTAAATTGCATAATTGAATAGTAATGTAGCAACATATGTTAACAAATATAAAAACATGAAATATTTCTCACGAGAATAATGGCCTTTTAATTGCCTGTCCATATAATGTATCCAACTCATTCCCCGCAGGATCTAGATAATAGACAGTGAACGTCTTGGGGACAATAACTAGTAACTCCCAATGCTTACCACTATAGGTAAGAAAGTAGAAAATTAATTACTCAAAATCCACAATAAAAATGTAATTTGTTTAATTCCAAATCATAAGCGAAGTAAACTTACTCGACATTGAATGGAGCTATTATCACCAACTTATTATTTTACCAAAATATTAAAAAGCATCACAGTAGTATGAAGTAATTGAATATGGGTTTGCATCTACAAGACTAATCAAAGATGGAACCAAAAATCCCACATGGGAAAACCCAAACTCTATACATATCTTGTGTAAGTGGTTGTAAAACATGTATTACGTATGCATTAATATATAAGAAACTGGATCACCATATATAAAACAAGGTATATGGATGTATAAACAAGATCTCACCATATCCATAGCTCTATCATAGATGTGTTAAACCATTCATAACTAAACAACTCCAAAATATCTTGTATAAATAGCTTGTTTTCGTATGATTGACCTGCATTAATACCTATGCATTAATATGTATGCATAACTTGTATTACGTATGCATTAATACGTATGCTAAACTTGTATAAATAGATTCTTATCGTATGATTTACCTACAGCATCCTCCAGAATAGTAACATTTATAGGGAAAGTTGGATCATGTTCTCCGATCCATACTGTAAAGACCCAAGTCTCTACTATTAAACATGATAAACAAATCATCAATTGGATAGCAGCAGAAGAATAAAATCTTGACTTTATTCAAAATGTATAAAGAGTACATTATAAAATTTCCACAAAGGAAGTACAACTTTACACAAGCACAAGGATCTAGGTAGAGGAAGACTTAACTAATACAACATTGTCTCCAAGCAAACAACTCTATAACATAAAAGCAAACATGTTCACTCATGCTATATATTCCTTTCTTCTTATCCTATCCTTGGGTTCACCAAGCTTCCATGCGCACTCTGATCCTATCCTGGATGGTTGGGGTCATCCAGCAAGAGAAAGATAAACAAGGTATGTGTTAAAAATAAGGGATAGGACAAATCATAATAAAAAGCTTTACAATATAAAGGATTCTCCACAATAAGAGATTTCCAAAGAGATGAGGCTAATATATGAATATTCCAATAAATAACAGATCTTGCCACCATTAATCATCACATTAAATTAAATATTTGCATGTAGATATATTGGACTAAATTTACTATAGTAGGGCCAAGACACCACTGAGTCATTGACCAAAATATATATATTGGGTAGAAAAGCACACCCATAGGCAGAAAAGCACGCCTCTGTATATATAAGGGTAGAAAAGCACACCCCGGGTAGAAAAGCACACCCTAATGGTTACGCATAAGCGTCTACGATAGTTAGCCAGTCAAATAATCTACCATGCATAAAATAGTGGCAAAATATATCATTCATTAGACATTTGCATCATAAGACAAGCACAATAGCATGTGGGGTCATTGACCCAATTCAACCTGTAAATAATAATTCCAAGAGAATAGGATATGTCAAAGTGAAACAAGAGCAAGTATATCAAAAGATGAGACAACCACGGTATTAGAAGCATAAAATAAGTTAGGAGCAAGAAATGCAATTAGAGGGAAAATGAGGCTAGCACAATAATGAGTGGGGTTGGGTAAAAGCCCAACTAAAAGTTAGGTAGTTTGCACATTATATATTCCACACATTCATCATAGTTGTTCACATACATAGGGGTCGGATACAAAATAGGGTGCACATACATAATAAATTTCACATACCTTAGATTATATACATTACCATCACATCCACCAAACAGATAGTATCACCATCCCATTATATCCTAGTTATAAACATAACACATGTATTAATATATATAAAGGCATAAACATAGAAAAAACCCTAATTTTACAAAACTATGATTTAGAGTTCAAAACCAAGTCCAAACGATTACTCATAATCTCCTGATTAAGAAAACATATTTTATTATATAAAACAGGGTTAAAATGAATTAATTATGTATTTTAAAACATTTACATACTAAAAATGCCAATCAAAGCAAACTTCGGAAAACCCTTGAGAAACAGGTCACAAAAATCATAAAATCAGATTCTACGTTAAAAATCCTTTCCATCGACTATTTATTCATATTATTCTGACCAAGGATCAATTTACTATGAATTAAGTAAACCTGACCAATCAGAACTTAAGAAAACCATATTGTGACAGTTATTTAAATCAAAATACAAATCGATGTAAATAACAGGGTAAAAGACTAAACTACCCTTGCATATTAAATCAAATTAATTAAAACTACGAGGGCGAAGGAGTCATTTGGAATCTTTGTATCTTCGTCAGCGAGAAACTAGTCTCAAGTGAAATTACAGTAATACCCATAGCAGACCAATCGTCTACTCACAGGGGCAAGGGCACCCTGGTCATATCCCGACCCAGCTTCTTCGACTCGCAGCAATGGCGAGGGAGCAGCACAGGGGAACCAAAAGCTCGAGTCGCTCTTGGGTTCTGAAAGAGTCCGGCTAGGGATCTATCTAGATGTGCTCGTCGATTCCCGGTGATGGAGAATGAGCCAAAATAGGGTGAAAGTCGATGCGGAAAAATGACCAGAGGCCATTGAGCGAAGAAGAAACAGAGGGGTTGAACCTCGAGTCCACGATGTTAGAAACAAGAAGGAAAAGCTCGGCTAAGGCTGTCGGTACGATCTCAGGGTCAAGGCGAAGAGAACGGAGGCGGCAGCGAGGTCGGAGGAGCTCAGAAGCTTTAATCAGGTGGCGGCGGCGGAGCTCACCGGTGGTCTATAGGACCCGGTGCTTGGGGGTGTCTCGAGGAAAACCGAGGGCAGAAACGGGGAGAGTGGGTGCCGAAGTTGCTCACCTAGCGCTCAAATGGCCAGAGATGGTTGGAGTAGCGAGCAGCAGGTCGCCGCTTCCAGGGAAGAAGACCAAGTAGGTCAGGGAGATCCATGGGATGAGGGAACCAATTGAAAGGAGGGGAAGAAAGGTAACGATCCGAGGGTGCTAGGAGGCACCTTAAATAGGTGCGAGGAGGGCCATAGCCGCCTCAGTAACTCGGAGGTGGAGAAGACGTTTTTGGGGGTTTCTCGTATGATGAGGAAATGACGCCGAGTTAAGGCTCAATCAAACCGGCAGCGAGAGACGGAGCCAACGGAAGAGGAATCATGTGAAACGATCCATCCTAGAGGAAAAACGGTCTCAGGGATCCGAGGGGCGTAACTGTTGCTCGGACACACGAGTAACTGGAGGAAGAAGACGCATCTTCGGCCATCCGATCACGTGGATGATCAACTCTGATCCGTCAGATGGATCGCAGACCAAAAAGGGGCGCGTGACAGTAAAATAACCGAACATTAACGTTACATTTTGATGTAAATGAAATCGATGCAATAACTATATACACACCATATTAAAAGCTAATAAAATGGATTTGAAAGGTCAAATCAACTCCAAACAACCCCAAATTTGAACCATAGGCTTATAACGACGAGTATTACAATGCTATATAATTAGAATCTCGTTTAATGCATAATATGTCCATTAATAAACATATAGCTCATAAAGGAGTATAATAATATATTAAAATCAAGGAATTATATGAAAAAGCTTATTAATGAGAAACATGTGAGTAATCTCGAGATATAAAACACATTAGGGTACAAATAATCATTACTTAACAAAATAAAATATTATTATGAATTAAAATCATATCTCGAGGAGAGAGAAACAATAAAGGTTAATATACACATATATGAACTCAAATACACATTATTAATAATATATTTATCCAAAAAGCTCCAAATAAATATAATCTAATATATTATCCCATAAATGACCAAATTACATAATTAACCCTAACTTATCTCCTAATGTGGGTTATTTGTGCAAACACCCCTCAATTTACATAAATGAGGGTAAATAGTGATTTCAACATCAAATTGTGCTTAAATTGCACAAGGAGTCCAAGAATGATCCAAAAGGATGTGAAATTTATGGAAAAGGTCCAAATGGACTAAAAGGAAAAGAAAAGCTCAAAAGTGGGTAAATTGCAGGGAAGACCCTGAGATTCAGTATGTTACTCATACTGCCACACCCCAACAATTAGGACCTATCGAGGCATGTAGGTCCCTTGGAAGCCAACTTGGTAGTTGAGGAGGTGGAGACCGAGATGTAGAGAGTCTCATCTTTTTGACATGTATATATAATTTCAGATCAATTGACTCATATATACACACTAACAAATTAAAGTAATGGAAATTTATCATATAATATCAGTATAGAGGACATCCGCTTCGAGCCATAGTATCACTCTGCCTATTGCCTCACCAAGTGTTTCAGCATCTGAGTGTGCATGAGGCAGTGCAAGATCCATCCAGTCGGGGAGTACATGTATCGGGCTCACACGTACCACACCATCTGGTACTGGATGCCCATGAAACATGCACCCTTTAAGGGGTGGGTAAGCTGACGCCTCTGCAATGATATATTCTTGACTTTTTCGTCACCATGGCTTCAAACCCTACAAATTTACGTAAAGAATGACATATGCATATATACACAAACATATCATCTTGAACAGACTAGCTACTATGTCATAAAAATACTTATAGATGACGTGCTAGGTGGTGGGTCTATAGGATTACTCCCAACCTCTATAGTACGAGCAGTAGGAGAAGACATGCCCGTCACATGTACTGTCTGAGTGGCCATCTGAGATGCCTGCCACTTCACCATTGCTTCTTAGATTTTCTTATCAATTAATGAATCTACCTATACATGGATAAAAGAAATGCTAGCTTCTGATTATTGAATTCCCTTTAGCAATAACATTCTAATAAAAGAATAGGTTACCTCATCTTGTGAAAGTCCCGCTTTTGGGACAGGTTTGCGCTGGGATGGCCCAAAGAACGCTTTGATGCCCACATCAGCACCTGCACCCCTAACACGTCCAGGATGCTCTAGGTTACCTAGAGCAACTGTCAGTTCATCCCTTGTGCCCTGAGGCATGAACTTGCCTTCCTTCCTCTGCTCGTGCAGCTCCCGCTAATCACCATCAAAAAAAATTAGTAAGTAAACATAACAATAATCAATATCGATCGATTGCTCTAAGAGTTGATTTTACCATTTTTGTAGCCGCCTCAATAGTTGCGGGCTTCAGTATGTCTCCCTTCTTATTTTACCTCCCAGCTATCCATGTAGCATGGTGAGGGAGAGGTGCGGGAGTAGTAGTAGAGGACTCTACAGTCTCCTGAGTAGTAGTAGGATGAGCAGACTCAACCTGTAGTCTTTGGTGAATGCCTGCATATCCTCTTGGACCCATTGTGTGGTCGTGGACATTTAGTGCACGCCTTGCTCATTGAGCATCACTGATAGCCTCGTTAGTTAGCTCATTGATTTGGTTAGTAACACTAAAGGTTAATCTTGAATAGGTGAATACATAAGAACGTATATTAATTAAATTGGGAGTGGCGCTTAATACCTTGAATTCATCTGTTTTTCTTTGGGTAAAAAACTCCTCTCAGTCTTTGGGGTCCAAGTAGTTCCATTGTAGTGTGGCTTCCTTCTGCCTAAATTTATTTTTTAAAGAGAATACAAACAAAAATTGTTAGTGTAGAGTTAGTCAAATAGTGATCAATGTCTAGAATTGGAAAACAATCAAGAACCTCTTCTCAGCATCACGTATGTAATCTCAGGTGAGATTGGTACTATAGTTCCTTAGGACCCTCCCACGGTGTTGCATCACACATTTACGATGTAGCTTTTCATGTAGATCAAATATGCTCTGCAAATTAACTAGAATTGCTATTAACTAGTATCCTAAAAATTAGTAATCTACACAAATAGAATTACAAATAATAATAACTCATGCATAGTTCCTTCCATATGTGATCTTTCTTCCCCTTAGGAACTTTATGCCAGGATTCTAGGTTAGGACTGTAATGGCTGTGAGTAAGAACCCCAAGATATGAAACAAATGAGTTGCGGTACACTCCATATGGATTTCCTGCATGATCAAAATCCACAGCCAATTTGGGTCCATTGCCCCTTTGTTGTATTAACTTGTTCATCATTGTGATGCCCCTCACTTTCTCAATTTTCTTTTGTTGCTCATCAAGTGCTGTAATTTCTTCAGGGGGTACATCACCAACCTAAAATTTGATAAAAAACACACTTACATGATATAATTATAAATGAACATATAGATAGAAACCTCAGGGATATATTCTTAAAACTTACACTGTCAGCCGGTGCAAGCACGTCCTCACCCTCACGGTGATCATCAAAACGGTCATCATGGAAATGCTCAGCCATCTGAAAGTTCACATTCAAATTATAAATTTCACATTGTAAAGTAACTCTAATTGTAAAGTTCACATTGTAAAGTACACATTCACATTGTAAAGTAATTCACATTGTATAGTTCACATTCACATTGTAAAGTTCACATTCACATTGTAAAGTTCACATTCACATTGTAAAGTAATTTGCATTGTAAAGTCCACATTCACATTGTAAAGTTCACATTGTAAAGTTCACATTCAGAAAAATAAAACATATAAAAAATATAAACATTCATGCCTCTAATATTGTGATCTTTTATCAATTAACAATCCTTCATTGTGATCCCCGTGAACATACAAGTCATTGTGATCCCCAGATTCAATGTTTGGCGGTGTTGGCAACCCAACTGAGAATGGACTGGAGTCATCATACTTATCATAGTACTCTTCTTCATCTATAGGATCTTCAATGAACTGTCTTTTACCATGAAGAACAACCGACCATTTATCATTTGTAGGATCATTGATATAAAATACTTGTTTCGCCTGTGATGCCAATATGAATGGTTCACCCTTCTCGCCAATCTTTTCAAAGTTCACTAACGTGAAACCCAATTCATCCACTATAACTCCTTTGTTGTTGTCAACCCAATTACATTTAAAGAGCGGAATTCTGAAATCTACATAGTCAAACTCCCATATGTCTTCAATGACACCGTAATATGACATTTTAGCTTCACATGGACTCTTATCATTTGCACTTGCAAAAAACAATGAAGATGCTTGAAGGGTGACCCCACTGTTTTGGACGACGCTCTTATCATCTTGATGCTTTGTGTAATACGAGAATCCATTTATGTCAAACCCTTCATAAGACATAACATTCAATTTTGGTTTAAAGGCGAGGCATTTGATTGTTTCAGTAAGATTATCTGGTGTTTGAGATAGTTGATGTAAGACTTTATCTCCAAATCACTTAATAAATGTCTTGTTATGCTCTCTAGAAAGCCACATTGAATTGGATCGAGGATATTGTCTCTTGATGAAATTGGTATGTTCATCGATATAAACACTCACGTCATCGATGTTGTGTAAAATATACAAGTGACCTTGCTCCAACTGCTCACGGCTGATTACTTTCACCCGTGATCCCAAAATTCCTTTGCCAAAATGTTCCTCAATATTCTTGTCATTCACAGGAGCGTCATTACCACTCAAAAATTCATTGCAAAAATCCATAACCTCTCTCGCCACATAACCCTCGATAATACTCCCTTCAGGCCGATAACGGTTTTGAACATCACCTTTAAAAATGCTCATCTATCATTCAAAGGGATACATCTAATGCAAGAAAATTGATCCCAACATTTTCACTTCCCTAGTCAAGTGGACAACAGGATGTACCATGATATCAAAGAACGAAGGAGGAAAATACATCTCAAGCTGACATAGGGTAACAACCACTTCTCTTTGCAATTTATTGAGAGTATCAGGGTCAATAACTTTGCTGCACAGACTGTTGAAAAAGAAACAAAGTCTGGTGATTGCAAACCATACATGCTTCGGCAATATAGATCGAATTGCCACGGGCAATATTTGTTGCATTAGAGTGTGACAATCATGAGATTTAAGACCTATCAACTTTAGATCTTTCATTGATACCAATGTACGGACGTTGGATGAGTAACCCTGTGGCACCTTAACATTTACCAAACTTTCACAAAAAACTTTCTTCTCCTTTCTAGACAACGTGTAACAAGCGGGAGGTAAGTATGTTCTCCGATCGCTACTAACTACTTCTGTTGATTCTGTCCTTATTCCCATTTCACATAGGTCCATTCTGGATTTTATCCCATCTTTAGTCTTACCTGGTATATTCAACAGAGTACCGATGACGCTATCAAATACATTTTTCTCAATGTGCATGACATCGATACAATGCCTGACTGTCAAAGAACTCCAATCAGGAAGATCCCAAAATATTGGCTTCTTCTTGAATAAAGACTTGTCACTCTGTGTGACCATCGTACATTGTGATCTCTTACCAAATTCATTGGCGATATCTTTTACTCTTTCATAAACATCCTCCCCTGATATAGGTTTAGGTGCACTCTGTTCCTCATTCCATCCATTGAATGCTTTGTGCAACCTACGATACAGATGAAATTTTGGAAGAAACCTTCGATGACAAAGATATACAGTCTTGACGCCATGTTTTAGTCATATTGAATCAATGTTCTCTTCACAAATAGGACATGCTTTAGATCCTTTGACACTATATCCAGACAAATTCCCATACGTTGGAAAGTCATTCACAGTGCAAAACAACATAGCATGCAAATGAAATGTCTCTCTTCGTGAAGCATTATAGGTCATCACACCTTCACCCCAGAGCTTCTTCAAGTCATCAATCATAGGTTCAAGATAAACGTCGATATCATTTCCAGGTTGTTTAGGGCCCAATATCAAAGACGACAGCATAACGTACTTATTTTTCATACACAACCAGGGAGGAAGATTATATATAACAAGAATAACTGGACAAGTGCTATGTTGGCTACTCAATGTCCCATACGGATTCATCCCATCTATACAAAGCCCAAGTCTTAGATTCATGTCTTCTTCACCGAATTCAGGGTACAATAAATCAATCTTCTTCCACTGTGGGGAATCAGACACATGTCGTAGGATCCCATCATTATTTTTCTTAACATCTGCATGGCACCTCAAATTCTTTGCATCTATAGGATTGGCAAACAAGTGTTGAAACTGTGGTATTATAGGTAGATACCACATCACCTTGGTAGGAGAACCAATTTTGGACTCCCCCGAAGTTGTCAATTTATACCTTAACACACCACATTTTGGACAATCTTTCAAATCCACATAGTCCTTTTGAAATAATACACAATCATTTTGGCATGTGTGTATCTTCTTGGCCTCCATTCCCATTGGGCACAACAATTTCTTTAACCGGTATGTTGAGATCGGCAGCTCATTTCCTTCAGGAAGAATTTCTTTAAACAAAGACAACAATGACGTGAAGCTTTTGTCGCTCCATCGATTGTTAGCTTTCAGTTTATACAATCTCAACACAGCACTAAGCTTCGTAAACTTACAACCTCTGTATAACGGTATCTCCACATCATGCACAATATTTCTAAACATGGGAGGTGGATCTGTGTGCTCTATGCCACAACTATCCAACATCACATCAACGATGTCTACTGGAGCTGGTTCGTTCACATCTATGTCATCGGAGGCAATTTCTTATTCCACACAAGCACTTCTACTAGTAAGTGTATAATGTGTATTGGGTTTTCTAGAAAATTTTGGTAGCATTTCCTCGATGTTCTCCAAGTACATATGTACTTAGAGAACAAACGGGGAAATGCTACCGAAATTTTCTTGAAAACCCAATACACATTATACACTTACATCCTAAGTGAGATTAGGTGTTCAAGAACAGTCCCAAACTGGGGACTAATCTTGGACGGGTTTCTAGGACAACAAATACATGTTCTTTCATTCTTATATATAATAAACGTGTACCACCTATCCCATTCTTGAACACCTAATCTCACTAGTAAGTGTATAATGTGTATTGAGTTTTCAAGAAAATTTCGGCAGCATTTCCCCGTTGTTCTTCAAGTACATATGTACTTAGAGAACAAATGGGGAAATGCTGCTGAAATTTTCTTCAAAACCCAATACACATTATACACTTACATCCTAAGTGACATTAGGTGTTCAAGAACATTCCCAAATCGGGGACTATCCAAGATTTACTCCTAATGAGTAAATCTCGGATGGGTTTCTAGGCCAACAAATACATGTGCTGTCATTCTATAACATTGATTTCAACATTTCGAGTGTCCATGCATGTTCATCATCAAGATAAAGATTACACATAAATTAGTATGACCTAGGGATGGAGAGATTCATAATTGATTTCAAAATTTCAAACTAGCTCATGCATTATCATCAATCTACATCATACAATAGGGATTCATGTAGATGTTAGGGCATCACATCACTACAAAATCAGAGATTTAACATTAGGGTTTTAATATCTTACATAGATTGATCATAAGATTTCAGCAATATAGTTAATTCAAGATTATGGTGAAATATGTATTAGGGTTTTAATATCTTAATTCAACATGTATCAAAATTTATAGAATTAGGTCAAGCATTAGTATTCAATTGCAAATATATTTTCTTCTTCCTGATCCCTCCTTACCAAATGGATAAAAGCAAGGCATGACCTGCATGTGGGATGGACACGGCGGCCGTGTCTATGCTAGCCAGCACAGCCATGGCCGTCGTGTCCAACTCACATGCAGTTTGTGCCTTGCTTTTATCCATACATTTGGTAAAGAGGGAGTAGGAAGAAGAAGAGGTCGAGGAAGAAGAAGGGCGCTACCTGTCAACGGTGTGGAGGAAGAATCCCTTCGAATAGAGCAGGGAGTAGGAACAACGGCCGGAGTAGTGAGCTGGAGAGAAGCTAGCGACCGGAGTAGCAGCGCACGTTGGCGGCGAGCAAGGGACTGGAAAACAGCGGCAGAGGCGGGGGTAGAGGAGTAGCGGGCGGCGGTGAGTAGACGAATCGTTGGACCTAACCCTCAATCTTGATGAAACAGAGAAAGGGGAAGAGTCTGGCTCACTCAGGTACTGTTAAGTTAACGATAGGCATCGGTTATTATAAAAAACCGATGCTAAAAACTATAGGTGTCGGTTACCAACAAAAAATCGACACTATTGTTCATTTATAGTTGTCGGTTCCAACTAAAAAAACTGAAGTCTATCTTTATATGCTGACAAAAATAAATGTTCTCAAATTAAGACCATAGTCGTCGGTTTCCGTATAAAAACCGACGCTAAAGGGAGGTGAAAATTTTCACGGTTAAGAACGTGAAAACACAACGACGTCGGTTATTGAAAGACAACCGACGATAAAAATTGGTCAAAATTCTGTCTCACGGAAAACCTTTATTCGTCAGTTTCTTTTTTAAAAACCGACGTTGTATGTTAAATTTTGGAGGTAATTTTTTCACTGGAAAATTTGGATTTGGCAGTTAATTTTAGGCGTCCGTTGATTATTAAGCAACTGATGCTAAATAAAAGTGATACCCGTGTCTAGTTGCCCTTCACAGATAGATGTCAGTTTTTTTTTTAACCAACGCTTTATGATTTAGGCGTCGGTTGTTTTATACAACCGACGCCTTTAAAAGTGACGTTATATGCCATTTCTGTAGTAGTGTTCCTTGACTAATTGTACTAGTTGGGTAGCAATGATGTGTATCCAAACACCGTTTATTTCATATGGATCTTGGTATTTATTCATTAATTTTTTGGCAATGTAGTATGGTGCCTACAAGATCACAAAGATAGAGACTTTTAAATAAAGTTTGTCTTGGACTCAATTGTTTTGTTACAAATATATGATATGAAACCAATTTTTATGGACATGGAATTAAATATGGATTCAACTATGGAAATTAGCTTCTAGATGTCAAGGACCCACTTCATAGAGAAAGAGACAAGTCTGCATCACACTAGGAATTATGTTTCGGTGCATTCTATGATGCTAGTATACCATAAAATCCTTTGTTCCCTGAGTGAGTCCATATCATGATCATATTCCTTCTCATATATATATATATATATATATATATATATATATATATATATATATATATATATATATATATATATATATAGGGTATATCTTCGCTACCCGTGCGGGTAACTAAGATTCGCTACCCGTGCATCAATTTCGTAATGGGATGACACATATATGTAATGAGACAACCAAATTTGTAATGAGACAACCGAAATTGTAATACAAAAACTCGTTTTGTATTACAGCGTTGTTACAGTAATAAATGTATATTTATTACTGTAACAGCGCTGTAATACAAAACGAGTCTTTGTATTACAATTTCGGTCGTCTCATTACAAATTTGGATTCTCTGATTACAAATGCATACCTTCCCATTACAAAACTAATGCACGGGTAGCGAATCTTAGTTACCCGCACGGGTAGTGAAGATATACCCATATATATATATATATATATATATATATATATATATATATATATATATATATATATATAATGAGAGAGAGAATGTGTTTGTTTATATATAATGTGTATATATATATGTGTGTGTGACAAAAGTCTCTCCTTATAGTACATTGAATTTTTCATTTTTGCCTCCAAGTTGTAAGAAACCCTAAGTGAAACCTAAGAGATAAAGAGAGAGACATAAGAGACTATTAACTCTAGACCTTTGTCTTCAAGCGTTCTTGCAGATATTGTGCATACTATTTTACATAATGCATTTGTTTTAGATGAGCTACTTCACCGGTGCACACATTGTGAGGAGAACATATCCATCATTGAATGGCATGTCCCACAGATGATGTCACCTGTCTTCTGACACAGAAAAAACTATTTTTTCATGCATCTTGAGGGAACTTTTAGAGTGCCAGAGAAATAAAAAATGAGTTCAAATTTTTTATCTGGTTAGATTATAAAGCATCATAGATTAGAATCTCTAGATATACACTTAATAGTTCAAGTTGAATCATTGGAGCCTCTTCCATGATAAGGTGTGACCTAAAATCCTGATCTGGTTCGGCTGCATTAGATAGATCTTGCTCTAGGGGTTCTCAAGAAACTTCATTTTGTTTCCTATGTGTTTTCTGCACCTGAGAACCCAACAAAAACTTGATAAGAGATGTTGAGCATATATTAAGTATGGATATGTTGAACAAGAACAATGTACAAAATTAGTTAAATTAGTGATGGAATGTACTGATAGAGTTGCTTGAGGAAGATAAAATACATGTTTTAAATCTTCAAAACTTTAAAGTTTTATGATTAAATGAAAAAATGACACCACAATGCTTAATCCAAATATGAAAATTGTAAAAATAAGTTCTTAAAACTTGAAAGGACGCCTTGTATGGATAGAATTTCAATGTTTGAAACTATGATTTTAGAAATGATGAGGTTAAGGGGAGATGAATTTGTGTATGAAGCTTCAATTATGTGCAATTTACTGGGGAAATCCTGAAGTAGTGCATAGGATGTACATAAATGTACAAGGTAGTTCATGGAGAATATATGTCACAAGAAGGTTTTAAGGTTAAAATCTACATAATAAGAGGACAACTCATATGATGTGTATTGTGTAAGATGACAGTGATGTAGAATGATAGAGGAAAACAAGGAGAATGAGGTACTTTCAGTCCAACCATTGTGTGTTATGAAATAATTATGGTAAATAATCATGCTACAATAAGGATACTAATCGAGATACTTGGAAAATAGTCTCTTATGAGTAAAAGAATGAGACTAATAATGAGGAATAGAAGTAAATATGAAGAAATATGAGGATATAAAAATCATAATCTAGAATTATATTCTTATCAAGGAATTATGGTGATAATTAAGATGGAAACTAAGGTTGTATGGCATAATAAGGGTTAACCATAAGCTTTTTCTATAATAATCATGTATTAGTAGTTTGATACCACAAATAAAAAAGAATAAGTATGGCTTTATGATTGGATATGATGTTACCTCAATCCTCTGTATGATTATAGGATGATATATGTGATACTTGAATGTTTTGAGGGTAGTCTTGTTTGCCAAGAACATATTTTAGTCATAGAAAAAAGGCAAGATGGTGATGATTAATAGGAAACTAATAGTTTTTTATATGTACCCATGTGAATATGAGTTTGTTGTTAACAAGAAAAAGGCTATTACCTAGAAGCATAGGATGCAAGTGTGTAGAAATGTCCAATGACTAGATGATTTTTAGGACACATGAACTAATTTCCTTAATTGTAAGAAACCATATACACAAAAATCGGATAAAAAAAGTAATCACCTAAGAATAAATGTTAAATATGATGAACACACCCATAATGGGTAAATGACAAGTATAATGATAAGTAACGGACATAATAATGATTAATAGATGAAAAAAATAACAGTAGAGTATGAAAATATAGTAACTCTTGAGTAGACACCAAGGAACTTGGGTAAGTCTATGAATGATGCATAATAAGTCAAATCTAGAAATTAACTATAATGACTTTACTCTGAGAATTTGGAGAAAATTAATGAAGAGTAAGTAATAATATGATATGATAACATAACTAGTGCCTAAGCACTTTTAAGATAGGATTATCTGTTACTTGTTGTTGTTCTTTATCCTAATCTTGGAATTTTAGGGGTGAGTTCTTTGAGGGATTTATGGTTGTGAGACTGTGAACCTAGCTTAACTTTAGTATCTCAGTAATATTTTCATATTATCATAATTGCATGATTGATTAGTTTTTAGATAATATTATTCAGATAAATCCTTAATTTTTCTCAATTTGCACTTTGTTTCCCCCATTTTGGGATCTCCTTGCGAGTTGTGGACTTGATTGTAAATTCATCATAATATGAGAGCTTTACTACAAATTGCATGAAAAATATCTAAACTTGTGTTTCACTTCATATTAATTCTTTTCTAATCATCAAACTCAATTGGTAAAAATATTCCTCTAGATTGCTTCCTATTGCACCTTATTTTCCTTGATATTGCAATTTCATTTATGTTTGTGGACTAATGTGAAACTCCACCATAAATGATTCTTTAATTGCAAATTATGTGTTATCTTGTATCACTTTTCTCCTCATATTCATACTCGTATTCTACACCTTTGGATGTTTTTGAACTTAGTGGATTAGGGTTCCATCTATTGCTCCCTAATCCTAACCTACTGCGTGGTGGTACAAGTGGTTTAGTGTTGGAAAATGGACTCCATCAACCGATGAAGCTTCTAGTTTGAAAATTGATTAGAGTCATGGGTTTCTCAACCAATAAGAATGATGGACTTGTTAATCAACAATCGATTACAAGGTAGGTTTGACAATTAATGAGGCTTCTAAGTTGTCAACCGTTGAGGAATCTGGACATGTGAACCGATGAAGATACTATGCTCCCAAACTGATAGGGTTCTAACCAATTATGGAGATGACTATTTAGAACATTGATGTAATAGGTGAAAAATTTGTGGAGATTCTAGTAGTTCCAATGATGACTAGGCAATGTTGAGGGGTGGGGTTAAATAAAGTTTCCACCAATGAGCTTGCTAGATGACGAGAGTGCCAACTAAATGACTTTTGGATCAATAGAAGTTTTGGTCGACAATAAAACTTTTTAGACCAATCATAATGATTCTGACGTTATTGAGATTTCTAGGATGGTCAATGGAAAGTATGCTTTTACCAATGAAAGTCTTTTATTAACCACGGGAAATTCTAGAGAATAGTTATGCGTGGTTTCGATGTTAGCACCCATTCTGTATTATAAAAACCCCTCAGTTACCCCTACAATCATTTTATATTAAAATTTCTTGTTGAAATGTGGAATGGCCATAGTGGTCGATAAAAGATCTAGGTGGGTCAATTTTCATATATGAAGGTTGGCATGTCGATGCATTTATGTGCATGTTGTTGATTAAGCTTCTCTAAGGTGTTTTAAGCTTGGTGGATTCATTTCCAAACCTAACCATGCAAGATACGTCTTAAAATCTCTCTATTATTTATGATACTCATCTAATCTTCTTCCTTTGTTTGACACATGAGGAGTTCCATTTTACTACCTATCATGTATAGCTAAAGAACCATCCTTTTCTCTCTCTTTATCCTAGGGGAAGTAAGATCTTGCTTGGAGCTTTGGTTTTAGAGATTTTGGAGGTCTAATCTAGGATCTTGGAGTCTGGGTCTTGGAGTCTATTCGTGTATATTTTGTGTGGACTTCATGATCATCACCCCTAGAGGTTGTAGATATGGATTTGTTACCTTCTATTGCCCACTTCTGGATGCAGTTCCCTAAACTTCCTCTGAAACTTGATTCACATACCTAAAAGCTAAATCTATACAGACTATTATGGATCTACATGATGTGATTATGAATTTTTTATCATTCTTTAACCCTTTAAAAATTCGTTTTGCTCATGGTATACTGCTCTCTTTAAATATATATGAACCAAAATTTCAGAACTAGTACATTGGTGTTCTAAAATGCCCAAATATTTCCCTATAATCCCCTAACAAGTTAAAATATGATTTATTGTGAACCTTTTGGACATGTTATATATATATGGGCATTTATTCAAAGCCCGTGTGGATAGCTGTGTGCCCCCTCATTTGGTTACTTTTTTTAGAGTTTATTAATTTACACACACACACGTTTATTACTTTACACACACACACACACACACACACACACATATATATATATATATATATATATATATATATATATATATATATATATATATATATATATAACTTTATGTTCTTTTAATATTCCAAAAGCACTCCTTGATGTTAATCTCATGATTACTTAATCATGCTTGGGTTGGAATTCAAATTATCAAATTTTACTAAAATGTCATGTATGTGGTGTATTGGTACCATATCATGAAAAATTGACATACATGTTATTCTCTTCTATTTGAAAGAAGATCTACAATGATTTAAGGATATTATCTAATTGTTATACTTACAGAATTTCATTTGAATTCAACTTATTACAAAAACATTAGCACATCTATGCATAAAGAAAGTCCTTTTATGTGCATTCTTGTAATTTTTACAATTTTCACATTCTTTTCTGTTTAAATCTGGATTGTTCATAGTGGTATGTTATTATGATATGAAGTGGGATGCATAACTAAGATTGTTATGAAATTTATACAAGGTCTTGGACATAATGTGACCTTATATTGTGAAATAAGCCTTTTCATGGCAAGTTTTGGTGGTTTGTAGCCTAGTGAGTACTTTGATTTATAATATGAACTGCCTTATACCTCATAAGTTGTACACACTTGATTGATTCATTGGTGAATATATAAGAAATTATGAATCAATAAGTATAATTATAGCAACTTGCATGATAAACATTATAAGTGTAATGTAGAAAGTGAATGAGAAGAATCTTCTGGTCTCCTAATCCAATGTTAGTTTAAACAAAGGATGGTCATAGTTGATTGATGAATTTTGTATTATGGAAACTATACTCCTCATATGTTGATATATATTGGATATCTCTTCTTTCTATATTCTTAAAAGATCAAATAAGAGTATGCTAAAATGTGACATTTAAATATGTATCTTGGATAGGGTATATACATGTAGGTTTGATGTCGTAAGGTTGATACCTTGAGTGTAATGATATGATTATCATCACTGGGATGATGGTAGGACCCAACTTTCAAATTTAATTCATGTTTGCATATGGATTTGATGTATATAATGGTGAATTTGTCAAGCTAGAAAATAATGTGCTCTTAGGGGTTTTGATAATCTTACACCAAAGTGATGGTTACACCTTATTTTAATCAAGAAGGCCCTAGAACAATATAAAAATGATTGACTGTCTTGAATTAAATGTTAAATAAGCACAATATTATCATTCCTTATGTTAACCCTTCTTAATGGAATAATGATGGCTAATCTTGGTGCATAATCGTTCTTGTCTCTAAATGGTGATGTGAGAAGTTATAATTATTGTATAATGACCTATATTTTGTGTCTCTGTATTTTTAGGAAATTAAATAGTGAAAGGAGAAATATTTTATGTTGATGCCTTGTTTACTATTTATGTGCCCCAACTTGATGTTATGGGCCTTATTGTGGATGAGGTTCCCAAATTGGGCCTTGTGGTGCCCTAATTTGATGAATTGTTCCTTGGTATGGCAAAAGGATATTACTTGTAGCATGATTGGGGTGGTTTTTGGTAGTTGGGACTTGGAACATGGGGTCTCACCATGAGATTTTCCACACATCTTTAGTATGTTAGAGAAACATAAAGGATGTGTTGATCAACATCTCTTAATAAATCATATAGTTAGTCAAGAGTGTCCTTGTACTCACTTTCCTAAGAGATGGATGGGCAGTTGATGATCTACATGATAAGTTATTTTAGTC
Organism: Alisma plantago-aquatica; assembly: GCA_963693085.1. Classification (NCBI taxonomy): domain Eukaryota; kingdom Viridiplantae; phylum Streptophyta; class Magnoliopsida; order Alismatales; family Alismataceae; genus Alisma; species Alisma plantago-aquatica. Next base: position 1,713,659,128 of record OY856409.1, on the reverse strand, counting down.
GAGCTTTTTCTTACAATAAAATTTGTAACTTGGTTTACACCTCTTCAATTGTTACATATTTAGGATATAAATCATCCTTGTAATATAATTAGATTGAAGTTCATATAGGGACCCAGTTTGTGTTACTATCATGTCTTCTCCTGCAATGATCTAGTGTGAAGTGATACACTTTGTACAACATCACGTGAGGTTTTGTAAGGATTGCAATTTAATCTTTTTGTGGATTGACTTTTTTTTGAACTTTTGACTTGGTTTACTTATGTTTAGATAGAAGTTGAGTGTTATCTAAAAATTGATCCTAATGGTCATTTGGATTTATCATTGGGATGGGTCCTCACATATTCATAATAAAAATAAGTCTTTTTTGGTGAAATCAACTCCAGCATCTCCCCTACATCACTTGGGACTAGATTTTCAGGTAATATGATATACTAGGTAGGTTAATATGTCATATTCCAAAAAGTATCTAGTCTAACTTTAGTTAGTTTACTTAGTGAGACCAACATTGAATGTATGGCCCCTTACTTGATCAATCTAGAGTATTGTTTGATAATTGTAGTACATATAATTATTTCATCAAAACTAATTTTGCTAACATCGTACATGTCAATCCATGGAATATCCTGTTAAAATACATGTTCCACCTACTAAGACAACTCTATAGTATCACAAGAGTACCATTGTCTAAATATTGCAATATTTGTCACAAAAGTTTCCCTATACGATTAGTTATGTATTGGTTTAGGTGGTCTTATACATCAATGTGATCAACAATTGGTTATTGTCTTTTATTGGAAACACTTGTGCATCATGAGAGCCCAAATGGAAACCTATAATTTCCAAGTTTAAGGGCAAGGGTGAGTATGTGTGATACATCAAACTTGAACTAAACTAACTTGGTTGTTTTTCTCTCTCACTAATCTAGGTATTAAGAAATTATCACTGTCTCATCTATGGTGTGACTTTCCAATTTCCATATACAAATGAGAATTTCTATATAGCACACACTTGAGTTCCCTTATAAGTTAGACACGATTAGTTGCAATAAAATGGGAGACTGAGACTAGTAGATGGGACAAACACATAATGATGATTTAATTTCTATTAGAGAGAGGAGTGGGGGAGGGTGAGAGAGGTAGAGAATGTGAGTAAACCCTCCAATTTTTATGGAGATAAAAACCAATGTAACGGAAATGGGGAGAAAATATGATTAAAGTAATATGAAGGAGAAAACAAAATATCATACGTCAGATGACACACCATATAAAGAGAAAACAATGATAATAGAATAACATAACGCTATATATATTCAAGGTGTCTTTGTTCTTGGACTTCAACAAATTGAAACACGACAATACAATGTATGTAATTTCTGTCCATAATTTAGTTGCATATTATATCAACAAGAGTAATGTGTTTTACATATTTGATGTGCAATTGTAAATTTAAATTTCTTTTAGAGAAGTTTTATGTTTTATACTCATTAAAATGTATTATGTTCCACTGTGTGTAAGTGTATATATTTTCATGCCCAATATTTTCCTACACAATATTCACATGTATAATATATTTTGTGTCAATTGAATTAATGTTTTTGAACATATTTGGTGTGTAATTCACAAAGTTTTCTATTTGTTGTGTATTTGTATACATGTTTATTGTGTTATTTTATAACATTTGTTTTATGATGTGTTTTTGTAAGGCCCCTGACCCAACTTAACCTCTACTCATGCTTTATTATCATTATTTTATGTTAAATTACCTTTCTTGAGGTTTTGATTAAGTTTTTAAATCAGTGGATTAAGTGAAAGCTCAATTCTTGGATAAATTTACACTTTATTTGCATTAATTTTGTAATTTCATGTACATTTGTGGATTAATATGAAAACTCACTAAACTTAAGGACCTAATTGAAATTTCTATGATAATTATATAAACAAAATTTGTACTTCATATTTATTCATGATTTTATGATCTTTTGATGATTTTAAACTTGGTTTGATTAAGGTTTTTATCTAGGGTCCTAACCCTAATCTTACCCATAGCTAGATGGTTGAGTTTAGATGGCTCATCCCTTCAACCTTGATGGCTCCTATCCTATCTACCTTTGATAGTCTAGTGAGGACATCCACATATTGGATATCAAGGTGGATCATGTATAAGCCATTTGGAACCTTGATAGGAGGGTGAAGACGGGGAGGTTCAATAGCTTGAAGTGAGAGTATCTCGATGGACTCTTATTTTAACCCTCAATAGTTGAGTTCCTTTGGAGCTTGATAGTTTAGGCTTGGATCTTGATAGTGCATGTGAAGTTGAACCTTGACATCCTTGACCCTCAATCAGGGAGTAGATGACAGCCTTGGGGAAATGCACCTCAATATCCCCTTCTAAGTTTGCCCCTCGATATCGTACTTAGTATGGGATTGTTTTGATCTTTACACCATCTATCTATTCATTACTCCACCCCTTTGATCCCCTTTCACCCTTTGGATATCAAGACCCTTACTAGAACATGAAGAAGTAGTTGAAGAGCCTCAACACCCCCCTTGGAAGTTAGTAACTTATTGGAGCTTACATGTGCTTACATACCCATGCATGTTGATGATCAAGCTTCCATAGGAGATCCCAACACTTCTTATCTTTCTTTCTATCCTTAACTATGTAAGATGATCTCCTTCTTCTATTTTTTATTGCTTTCCCTCAGCTCCTTTCTTCCTTGGGTGAGATCCATGGGATTCAAAGGTGGTTTTGGCTTCTTAATGTGAAAAACCTCTTCCTCCCTCTCCTTTTGACCTAGGTGAGGCTATACCTAGCTAGATGGATTATAGATGCAGTCTTTGGAGGGATGATGGTGATGTTTAGAGTCTAATATGAATGTGAAGCTTGAAATGGAGCCTTGCTCGCATGTTTTATGTGAGTTTCTTTTTCATTCCTTTGATACATTTTCATATATGCCTTAAGCTATAACTAAATGATTGAACCTTGCATATTGTGCTTAAAATGGAATCTCTATGGACTATTTTGATAGAATGATGTATTATTACAATTTTAACAACTTACCTACACTCTTAAAGGTGATACATGATGATAATAACATACCATTTTTAATTGTATAAAGGCTAAAATTTTGACATATGTACACCCACTAGTATAGATACTACCTATAGTGTCGGTTAAAATAGACCTATAATGTTGGTATTGTACTGACACCTTAGTGCGTGACATGACAACTAAGGACACCTTGTGTCAATTTCTACAGAATAGAAAAATTGATAACATAGAGTCAATGTCAGTTCTATGAAAATAGAAACTGACAACTCAACAGATGACTCAGAGCAATACCAATCTCATGGAATTTCTATGTGTCCTCAGATCTAAAAAAGAAATCAATGCTATCATCAAACTGTATCATCTATTTTAGCCTAAACAACTGATGCCATAGAGCAATGTGATGGCTTGGAAGCTTGGCTCTAACGGGAAGCATAGCTACATTGCGGGTTGGGTAGCACGGTTGTACTGATTCGCACAATTGTTTTATTGTAAGGTAGATGTGTCATTAGTTTGGTAAAAGAAACTGATGACACAGATATATAGTGTCATTTTGTTTCAATATAACCGACACCAAAGGTTTTTTGTGTCATCAATTCTATCACCAAAACCAGCGTTGTATTTCCTTATCACATAAAGTTTAGCTAATAAGGGTATATGTGTCATTACTTTTGGCTAAAAACTGACGACATAGATCTATATTGTGAAGCCAAATTTGTTTTGTTTAAATAGTGGTTTTTAGAGATGTTGTCCGGCTATTAAGTAGGATGCAAAACCTATAGTTCATTAACACTATAGGTTCCATCTTGTATTCAACTTAACAATAGGCTAGTACACCTATAAAACCTACAATAACAAATACATACACACAATTCATCCACCCACATATATTTTCATTATTCAATTCCATTCTCTTCAACTCTTAATTCCATCTCATACATATACACAATTCTGAAAACATATATACAATTCCATAAACCAATTACATTCTCATGACATGTACAAATGTAATTCTCATTTTATTCATTTCTTATCAACATTCACTCATGCACATCTGTATATATCATATCATTCACATATGCATCGACAATTCACTCACATTAAATTTGAAGTTGCAAAAAGTCATAACCACCACATGTGTATAGAAATAATGACATCAAGGTTTAGAAAACTCATATTTTATCCCAATCATATCCGAAGTTGACTTCCTTAGCAAAATTGTGTTACCACTCTTCTCATATCTCATGTATCTCTTGATTTGTATAAGGCTCTCAACAGCTATAAAGAGAATGACATAATTCAAGAGTTTGATTTGATTTTTTCATATTATCAAATGAGACTATAAACTTATGATCTGCCAAGACTATAGATTACCTTTTGTATACAATGGATGTCTAGCATCTTCAATCTAATAATCAGGTCCATACAGTGCATCAAATAGTATCCACATGCCCAACCATTGTTTTTTATAGGGCACTATAAATTTATAGTTATGCAAAATTTTAATAAATAAAATTAAGCTTGGTTGGCATATATATGCATTATAGTCAGAAAACTACCTCAATATTCTTCCAACCTAATGATTTCTTTTTTTATCTACCTTACCTCCAGCCTCTTTGAATTCTTTAATATCCCTATAAGTTAAACCAACACATTTAAATGAATTAGTAAATAGCCATGTAATAATGAAAATTTTAATATATGTTGATGGAATAAAAATTTACTGATGTAAATAATACCTTTTTCATTATGTGTCCCCCATTGTCAACTTTGTCACCCAAATGATCTAGATAATAGACAGTTAGCATCTCAAGACAATTACCAACAACTCAAAATGATAATTACTAAGTGAAAAGAAGGAAAACAAAAGAAAAATAAAAATCCACAATGAATGTAATTCATAAGTCAAAATTATAAACAAAGTTCCAAAACTTAATAACATTGAAAGGAACTATAATTACACTCTTTGTTGCATTGCCAAAACATTTGATTGTAGTATAGCAGCAATCACTAACAGATTTTGAATCTCTATCTAAATGGATGATCAATAATGGAACTAGATATGCCACATTGGTTAGTGTGAACTATCCACACACCCTATATAAGTGTCTGCAAAATGTATATTTATGCATTAGTATATAAGAGAACATATGAACATATATTTTCACATGTATATAAGGAGGTATTTAGACATAAGATTTCACCATATCCAAAATTCTACCACAGTTGTATTCAACCAAGCATAAACAAATAGCTCCACAATATAAGCCAAGAATACACTAGGATATTGAGCTTGACCTGCATTGTCTTCCTTAATATGTACTATCATTGTCGAACATTTTTCTATGTCACTTAACCATAGTGCCAACCCTCTGCACCAAGGACCTAGTGAGTTGAATAAGTCCTTTGAATCTGAGTAGGTAATTGAATATCTGGTGGAGGAAGCATAGGACGACATGCAGGGGATTTCTTAGGTGTTGTCATCTACATATGTATATTCTCATATCAATTTCCAACTATATACATAAGTACAAAAAGATTCATAAATACAAATGCAATAAGAATTCAACAAACATCAGTATGGATAACTCCCCATTTGGGCCACACAATCACGCTGCCTGCTGCATCACTTATCATCTCATCTTTGGGGTGCATGGGGTAGTTGTGTCTATTTCCAAGCGTTATATAAAATCCTAATAAACACATGAACCGCATCAATGGTTTTGGATGACCATGAATCATGTCACCTAGAAGGGCCGGTAAGCGTCACCCAGTGCAATGACATATTCTTCTAGTAAAAGATGGCATGGCTTCAAACCCAACAATTTTGTATATAATATTATATACACCTAAACACAAACATATTATAAAATCATCTAAAAGACTATTATATCACAAAAAGACTTGCACCAAATGTGCTAGCTGGCGGGTCTATGGGTTTACTACCAACCACCTCTGTCATAGTGGGGTTCACCTCATATGAAGAGTGACCAGAATCCTTTCCTAACGATTTTTGCTTTTGTGATGACCTAAAAAAGGATCTTATACAGACACCAGCCTCAACGACTCTAACACAACCATGATGCTCTGGAGTACCTAGAGAAATCATCAATTCATCCATTTGGCCCTCAGGGGTGAACTTGCTTTCTTTTCTTGTAGAGTGCCCCCTAATCATCATCAATAGTAATTTTTCAGTAAAACATAACAATCAAGGATAAAAAATGAACATGCACTCTCAAAGTTAAATTTTACCATTTTTCAGCCATCAATGATTGTGAGGATTTTTTTGGAAAATTTGGGTAAATATATTCCAAAACCCCTATAAGGGGAAAAATCACAAACCACATCCATACTTCTGGTGAACTGATTATCACAGGGACAAAGGAACAAGAATTACATGGATACTAAAATACTAATAGAATTCCCAGTTTCTAGTTATACGAGATGAAACTTCCAATTTCATCTTATAGTTTGAGTAATGATGGTTGATCTCCCGAGCAAGTTGTGAGAAGATTTTAGTGAAATCTAACGATCCTCCACTGTGAAGCCTTATGATTCTTTCATTCCAGATCATGTGAACAACACCAGTAATCACCCAAAGACATGTGTGTAGGGAATATGAGGACCTGATATTAAGCTTTAGTTGAGCTCGGTCCAAACATATCTCTAGTACTTGTAGCTTCCAAATAGGTGAGTATTTGAGTCCATGTTGTACTGACATAGGAGGCAAGGAGAGACAGGAGTCCCAACCCATGAACTAATCTTCTCAAAGGTAGGAAGGATAATCTTTAGAGATCAAAATGTTGTGAAGCTCCATCTAGGATAGTGTCTTGAGAGCCATAAATTCTTAAAAGTTTTATTATGAGGAAGCTTCTGTCAGATGTTGTCCCATATCATGTTATCATCTACATGGGAATAAGAAGTCCACATATGTGCCATACGCCTATGACATGTTGAACCCCCCATTAGACGAGCAATAGAGGCAAGATTTCCTTCATACCGTCTAGCCATCCAAGTGCTCCAGATGCTCTGAGAGTTAAGAAACTTCTTCATCCATCTCAAGGTGTAGTAATCCGCAATCTCATCAAGTTTCTTGAGGCCCAACCCTCCTTCATTTGTGGGAAATGCAATCTTTGTCCAGCTAGAATGATGTGTAGAACTCCCCCATAAGAAGTCAGACATTAGTATTTCCATTCACCTTAGGACAGAGTTAGGTGTTTCCCCCATTCTCATCAAGTAACATATCAACCCCATTGCACAGTATTTGATAAGCATAAGTCATCTTGTCATAGAGATCTTAGAGCCAAGCCACCTATGGATCATGTCTCTGAGCTTGTCTTGGCATTCATGAAAGTGACACCTTCTGAGATTACCACTAGCCATGGGAAACCCTAGCTATTTAGTGGGCCAAATGATTGTGAGGTTGGGTATACTTGTCCAGATTGGTTTGTCATTGTATCTATCCACTCCTTGTGACAAAGTAAAGGTGTGGGAGTAGTAGGAGACTCATTAGACCTAGGATTTAAATACTTAGAAGAAAACACTACTAGTCTTTGTTTCCCTTATATTACGCAGCCACCTGGAACCAGGTTGTAGTCATGCACATTCTTTGCATTCCTTTCCATTTTAGCAACATGTAAAGCCTGGTTAATACAAACCATATCTTAAATATGTAATACATTGAAATCATAAGAATGTATTTTAATATGTAATACATTATGTAATACATTTAAGTCATTTGATTACTCAAAAGAATATATGTACAAATAAAGGAGGCTTAATACCTTGAATTCATATGTTTGTCTTGAAGAAACAAATGCTTCCCATACCTTCAGGTCAAGATAGGACCATTTCTCAATGGGAGAATTCTTCTTCTCATTGCTTATTCTATATTCTCTTGTTAGAATTGTCTTATAATTTGTTAATAGCCTCCAACATCTTGCATCACCTTTTTAAATGCAGCTTTTCATCAAGGTCAAAGACGCTCTACAAGATTTCATATAATTAATGTCATTTTATAGAAATAGAATTGTGAATATCTTTAAAATATGAATATCTTACACATAATTCCTTCCATATGTAGTTTTTCATGGAAGGATCAAATTATGTTGAGATTCTATTGTTATCTCCACTTTGTTGTAAGTAGTAACCAATACATATTGTGTGAAAGTACTGCAATTCTTCCCAATAGCCACAAGCAATTGTTTTGCATAATAATGTGACAATAATTGGATTTAACACCTATCAGCTTCCAATCCTTAATTGATACCAATATCTAGATATTGTTGGAGTATCATTGTGGTACCTTAACAAAAGCAAGCACTCATAAAAAGTTCTCTTCTCTTATCTAGACAACATGTAACAAATAGGAGGCAAACATGTTCTTTTATCACTAGTAACTTTTGTTGTTAATTATTTCCTTATATCCATTTCATGTATATCCATTCTGGATTTTATGACATCTTTAGTTATACATGGTATATTCAATAGAGCACCAGTGATGAAATCACAAAAAAAAATTGACGCTAGCACATACATTGTTCTCAACATGCATGACATTGATACAATGCCTAACTTCCAAGGAACTCCAGTAAGGAAGATCCCAAAATATTGACCTCTTCATGAACAAATATTTTTCAGTTTATGCGGAATAGTACATTGTGATCTCTTACCAAATGCATGAACAAACTCTTTTACTCTTTCACAAACAACCTTCTCTGATATAGTTTTAGAGGCCCTCTATTCCACAGCTGATCTAATGAAAGATTTATGCACCCTTCGGTAAGAATGCACTTTTTAAAGAAACCTTCAATGAATGATATACAATCTTTCAACCATGTTTTAATCATATTGAATAAGTTTAATCTTCCTTGGGGTATCGATATCCTATCTCCACCACATGGTACCACATATTTGCTCTCTCCAAGTTCTTCACATTTTCTAGAAATATCTACATAATCATATACCATGGCTAGATATCTTAGATCACGCAAGAACAAACACAAGCCCTAAGTCATATGTCCTTGAGGACTCAATGACCCTAAACTCTGATACCAGTGAATGTGGCAACCCGCCACACAAAATGAGATTATTCAAACCAAAACGATATTGATCACTAATGAACCACATCCCTAAAAAGATAAATAATTAAAACCAATCTAAACAACTCAAAAACTTCTAAGGACGTTCACATATAGGTCCAACATCTTGCTCAAAAGTATATAAAACACCAGGTATCTTTACACTTGTCCAATGGCCTCAAACACAACCTATATACAAAAGCATTGTCCACATATACACATCATGTACAAACATCATCATATTGCCAAGAAATTGATTGCATATACATCATCTAAAAAACTTCCTCATTTGGACCTAAGATTATAGGGACAAGTTTAAAACATACTAGACATCTAGCCAACCTTCTGCTTCTACTAATCTCCAAGTTTCTCATCCTCATTACCATAGATCTGACAACATTGTCAGCGAACACCTAAAAAGATGTGGTGACCCACAAGGTGAGACCCATATCCTGGCGAGAGATGTAACTCTCAACAACATTTACTACTTGCAACAGATAGTATAGTTAAATAGATAAAGTAGGAATATTGTAGAACTGAAAGATTAATAGTTAAAGGAACAGATAGAGCTAACATCATTATTACTATATATTTCTCTTACCGCATTATACATCAAGTGAATATTACAAAACAAGGGTTATTAGCCCGTGTGAATTGTCAAGTAACCCTAACATATATGATACACGATTGTAATACACATTTTATTAAGAAATGTAGAGTTTGAGGTATACCACTCAAACTTACAACTAAGTAATGTGAAGTCGCAATCAATTCTGTATAAGATTTATGAGAGCCAAAGTCCTAAGATCTCTTCCCCTCATTCAGTCTGAGTTTGTCGCATCGACATATCAGTCATGTTGAAATAATCTTAGTCCACCCTTGGCACACATGCCACTGCATTAGAAACTAGGTTACTCAAGACCTTACATCTAAGAAATAACCACAGTTGTTTTCAATCACATCACATATATATAGGCATTCATCTGGAATATAGCCTCAACCATTTTTCCATAACCTTGGGATCAGGATGACAAGGATATATCCTCCCTACACCTGCATATACTCAATAGTATACAACTCTGAGTTTCCCTTTTGGAATATGCATTTTACAATCCAACAAGTCTTGGCACTGGAGTAGTTCAACAGCACATGGTACTACATGATTAGGGTTTTACTTGATTAGTTAAGCTAATTGGGTGATTTTAGACTGCATGAATAAAGTTTCATACAAACCCTTAAAGGTTCTACAAAATCATTGGTATATAACAACTTCAGAAGACATAAAATGTATGAGAGATATTCCTTATTTGTGACAAAGTGAATTTTAGTATAAAAATGAATTGATTACTCTTTTGATCCTGGTGTGTTATTTCATGATCTCACATTATTTTTTCTTGGCTTCATAATCAATATTGATACTCAAATCCAAAATATGGTGATCAATGTGAATTTTATACACTTTGTGACACCCCATATTTGATTTATTTGTCACCTTGTCCAATGAAGTAAATTGGTCTATCAACTTCATCATATGGTACCCCAAACATTTATAAAAGATACTACACTTTATGTGGAATATGTGGTTCAAATTTCATTGCAATTGGACGTTCTTACCATTTCCTACGATTTCTTGAAATTAATGTATAGAAAACCCTAACTTTGTTATACCCTCTTTATTCTCTTTTTTTTATTTGGTTGGCATGTCCCAATAGGTGCCTGGCCTGACTCAGCCACCAAGCGCTTGAACTGGGGAATTCCCCCTCCTTTTCTTAGTGAGCTGGTCTAGACAAACCTTAAGATCCAGTGCTTGCTTGAGGA